>JAJPUD010009016.1:11715-27698 GCA_023553655.1 Myrmecobius fasciatus
TTTCTTTTTCCAAAATGGGGCTATTTAAATAATTTATATCCTCTTCTGTTAACCTGGGCAATCTATATTTTTGTAGATATTCCTCCATTTCATTTAAATTATCAAACTTACTGGCATAAAGTTGGGCAAGGTAACTCCTAATTATTGCTCTAATTTCCTCTTCATTGGAGGAAAGTTCTCCCTTATCATACTTGAGACTAACAATTTGGTTTTCCTCTTTCCTTTTTCTTATCAAATTAACTAAAGGCTTATCTATTTTGTTAGTTTTTTCATAGAACCAACTCTTAGTTTTATTTATTAATTCAATAGTTTTCTTATTTTCAATTTTATTAATTTCTCCTTTTACTTTTAGAATTTCCAATTTGGTATTTAATTGAGGGTTTTTAATTTGTTCTTTTTCTAGTTTTTTTTTTAATAATAAGCCCAATTCATTGATCTTTTCTTTCTCTATTTTATGCAAGTAAGCAGCTAGAGATATAAAATTGCCCCTTATAACCGCTTTAGCCGTATCCCACAAATTTTGGTATGTTGTCTCCTTATTGTCATTCTCCTGGATGAAATTATTGATTGTGTCTATGATTTGCTCTTTCACCCATTCATTCTTCAGGATTAGATTATTTAATTTCCAATTAACTTTTGGTTTATTTTCTCCTGGCCTTATGTTGCATGTGATTTTTATTGCATCATGATCTGAAAAGGATGCATTTACTATTTCTGCCTTTCTGCATTTGATTTTGAGGTTTTTATGCCCTAACACATGGTCAATTTTTGTATAGGTTCCATGGACTGCTGAGAAAAAAGTAAACTCCCTACTGTCTCTATTCAACTTTCTCCATAGATCTATCATACCTAACTTTTCTAACAATTGGTTTATCTCCCTAGTTTCTTTCTTGTTTATTTTGTAGTTTGATTTATCTAATTCTGAGACAGCAAGGTTGAGATCCCCCACTAGTATCGTTTGGCTGTCTATTTCTTCTTGCATCTCTCTTAATTTCTCCCCTAGGAATTTGTGTGCCATTGCACTTGGTGCATATATATTTAGTATAGATATTGCTACATTATCTATTGTACCCTTTAATAAAATATAGTTTCCTTCCTTATCTCTTTTGATTAAATCTATCTTGGCTTTTACTTGATCTGAGATAAGGATTGCTACCCCTGCTTTTTTTTGTTCACCTGAAGCATAATATTTTCTGCTCCAGCCTTTTACCTTCATCCTATATGTGTCACTATGTTTTAGATGTGTTTCTTGTAGACAACATATTGTGGGATTCTGGTTTTTAATCCAGTCTGATATCCACTTCTGCTTTATGGGAGAGTTCATCCCATTCACATTCACAGTTAGAATAACTAATTCTTTATTTCCTGCCATCTTATTTACCCAAGTTGTATTTTCCCTTTTCCTTTCCCCTTTCTCCTTTCCCCCCTCCTCAGTACTTTGCTTTTGATGACCCCCTCCCCCAAACAATACTCCACCCTTTACACCCCTTCCCCCTGTTTTTACTCCTTTCCCCTGATTCTTCTATTTTCCCTTCTATTAATTTGTCCCTTACTTTTCCTCCTTTCCCTCCCTCTTCCCTCTAGCAACAGAAAAGTTTCTATGTGAAATCAAATGTCTGATATATACTTTTAGAGCCCGACCTGATGAGAGTAAGATTTACCCAATGCTCATCTCCCTCCCCTCTTTCTCTCAATTATATTAGGTTTTCTTTGCCTCTTCAAGTGATTTTACCTTGTTTTTACCTCCTTTTTTTAGATCTTATTTTACCACTTTTCCCCTCTTTTCCCCAGTATGACAACCTTTTCCCCTCTAGTTCTCTTTTTCATATTATCAAAGTAATATCTAGTTAATTATACCCCCAAACTTTAAGTATCCCCCTAGTAAAAATAAAGTTCTCAAGAGTCCTTTCCTTTTTACCTTTTTATGCATCTCTTGAGTTTTGTGTTTGGGTGTTGAATTTTTTGTTCAGCTCCGGTCTTTTCATTAGAAATAGGTGAAATTCACCTATATCATTGAATGACCATCTTCTTCCCTGGAGGATAATGCTCATTCTAGCTGGATAGGTTATTCTTGGCTGTAATCCAAGTTCCTTTGCCTTTTGGAATATCTGGTTCCAGGCCCTTCGATCCTTCAATGTGGAGGCTGTCAGATCCTGTGTGATTCTAATTATTGATCCTCAGTATTTGAATTGTTTCTTTCTAGCTGCTAGCAGAATCTGTTCCTTGGTGCTATAGTCCTGGAATTTAGCCACGATATTCCTTGGGGTCTTAATTTTGGGGTCTCTTTCAGGAGGTGATCGGTGAATTCTTCCAATGGTGATTTTGCCCTTTGATTCTACAATCTCAGGGCAGTTTTCTTTCAGGATTTCCTGGAAGATAGTGTTTAGATTCTTTTTTTCATCATGGCTTTCAGGAAGTCCAATAATCCTTAGATTGTCTCTCCTAGATCTATTTTCCAAGTCAGTTGTTTTTCCTAGGAGATATTTCATATTTTCTTCTAATTTTTCATTTTTTTGATTTTGTTTGACTGATTCTTGAAGTCTTATTGAGTCATTCACTTGCATTTGTTCAATTCTTATTTTTAAAGTGTTGTTTTCTTTAGTTACCTTTTTAAGCTCCTTTTATAACTGGCCAATTTGTTCATTGCACTCTTTTTCCATTTCACTAATTTTATTTTTCAATAAATTGGTGTCTTTTTCATATCTCTTTTGCAGGGCATCATATCATTCTTGCAAGATGTTGTATCCTTCTTGCACTGATTTCAGTTTATTTTCCTATTTATCCTCCAGCTCTCTTTTGAGGTTCTTTAAGGAATCTTCCAGAAAGGCCCTTTGAAAAGGGGACCAGTGATGGTCTTTGCTGATTTTTTCTGGAGTTTTGTCTAAAGGAACCTCAGTATCTGGGGTCATCGCTTCTTTGCCTTGATAAAAGCTGTCTATGGTGAGAGCTCTCTTTTGCTTCTTCATTTTTTTTTTAAGACAGTTTGGATATCTCTTTAAGGTAGGGAAAAAAAACGGCGGCTGAAAGGCAGCTGAAAAGCTTTGCCCTGGGGCACTTAGGCGAGTTGACTTAAGGTGCTGGGCCGGTGGGGGCTAGGACTAAGTCCGAATTACTCCTTAAACAAGGCAAGTCTGCCAGAACACCTGCCCCCAATCAGGGCAGAGTGTCTCGAGTGCCTCAGATAAACTCCAGGTGTTTGGAATTTGGAGTTTGGAGTTTGGAGCTTCTGCCAGGAAGAGCTGAGCTGAGCTGAGTCCCACCCTCACTTCCGGCCTACACAGAAGTCGTCTATTTATTTCTCTGTCCCAGTATGACTAACCTGATATGAAGTTATCCAGAGAGCCGTGCCCAAATATTTCTGAGTTCGTTGACTTGAAGATCAGTTCAGAGGCTTATTTTATTGTTGATTTGAGAGAAGATCGGAGGAGAGGCAGAAAGTCACCTTTTCACTCCGCCATCTTGGCTCCGCCCCTCTCTATGTATTTTTAAAATAAGGCTTTTATCAGGAACATTAGCAGTAAAAATTGTTTCCCAGCTTTCTGCTTTCCTTCTAATCATGGTTTCATTAGCTTTGTATAAAACCTTTTTAATTTAATGTAATCAAAGTTATCCATTTTATATTTCATAATGTTCTCTATCTTTTTCTATGGAACTGACAAGTAAGTTATTTTATCACCTTTTATATCTAGGTCATGTATCCATTTCAACCTTTTCTTTGGTGTAAAATGTAAGATATTAGTCCATGCCTAGATTATGTCATACTATTTTCCAGTTCCCTTAGCAGTTTTTGTGGAACACTGAGTTCTTATGCCAGAAACTGGAGTCTTTGGATTTATCAAACAGTAGATTATTATAATCATTGCTTACTTTGTTTTGTGTCAGTAACCTTTTCCCACTGATTTACCACTATATTTATTAGCAGTACCAAATAGTGTTGATAATTGCTACTTTATAATATAGTTTTAAATCTGGTATAGCTTGAACCATAGTTCTTTGCATTTTTTCCCTTTAATTCCCTTTATATTCTTGATCTTTTCTTCTTTAAGATTAATTTTGTTATTATTTTTTCTAGCTCTATAAAATATCTTTGGCAGTTTGTTTGGTATACTGAATAAGTAAATTTTTTTCTTCTCATATTGCTAAAGCTAACATTTCTACTACCATATTGAAAAAGACTAGATTACTTAGTTTCTAATTAATTTTTAATCTATCTTTCTATGCCCTTTTAATACATGTAATTTTTATTGCATCATGACTTGAAAAAGGTGCATTTAATACTTCTGCCTTTCTATATTTGATTGTGAGGTTCTTAGGCTCTAATGTATGCTCAATTTTTGTATAGATGCTGGTACTGCTGAGAAAAAATATAATTAGACTTATCTAGTTCTGAAAGGGGGGGGTGTTGAGGTCCCCAACTATCTACTTCTTCCCATAGTTCACTTAACTTCAACTCTTAAAAATTTGAATGGTATACCACCTGGTGCATATATATGTATTACTGATATTACTTCATTGTCTATGGTACATTTTAGCCAGACTTACTTTCCTCCCTTATCTCTTTTAATTGGATCTATTTTTGCTTTTGGTTTGACTGAAATCAGGATTACTACCCCTGTTTTTGTTGTTGTTGTTGTTGTTGTTTTACTTCAGCTGACAAAAACAACAAATTTTGAAAACAGGTCAAGAAGAGATAATTTAAAAATCATCATTTTCTCCAATATCCAATATTCTCCAAAATAAAACTAAAAGCAGAGTTATATGCCAGGAGTAGAGCAATTTCAGCTGCCTCTATCAAATAAGAAATTAAGGAGCTCAACAAGGAAACAAATAAAAATAAACAGTGGAGAGTGCTCATCCCTAACTCAACACATACTCAACATCTCTCTTCTATAGCCTCTACATTCTAACCCAGCTCACAGACCATCCCATAGCTTAAGGATCTCCTCAGCAATTTTCCTGCTCTTGTAGTCTCTGCCAGTACACATGCTCCTTCCTTTCTATTCTATTGCAACAGGTTTCAAATCTCAACTATTCCTACTCAGGTATAGAGTGGGAGAGTATAGTTTGTAGAAATCGTGCTCTGCTTTGGAGAGATCCAAGGTCACAAAAACTCTGCCCAAAATATCCCATTCCCCCCTACCTAAAGCTGCAAAAGGTGGCAAATCTTGACTTATCTCACCTAGAAAACTGAAGTGCAAAAGGAATTGGAGCAATGTAATTGGAATATGGGGCTATACCAGGTCTGAAGAAAAAGGAGATATCATCCAGCTGATGCCAGTCTTTGATCTCTCCAGAAATTGTTTGATGCAAGTATTATAACCATTGAAAAATAATTCCCCAATGTAAGAATAGGCTAAAATACGTGCGAGATTCAGCTCTAGAAGAAAAAAAAAACTATCATCCAAGGGAAGAAGTTAAAAAATAAGTGACAATGGAATTTAGGAATAAACTACCAAAGATCTCAGGAAGAAGAATCATTAAACTCTCTGAAAACCATAACCAATTAAAAGAATCAGCATGCCATATATCAAGAAGTTTTCATTAACACTGCCCAGAACTATTAGAATTAAAGGAAAACTAAAAACAGAAAATATCCACCAAATACTTCCTGAAATCATAAAATTGAAAAATCCCAAATTGAAATCACTCAGGAATATCATTGCCAATATCCAGAGTTTCTGGGTAAAAGAAAAATTAGTGAGGAAGCCAGAAAGAACAAATTCAAATATGAAATCTCTTCTAGTAAAGAACAGGGAGATGTGAAGGAATCATTAGATAAAATATTAAATATTAAGTAAATATTAAAAATTAAAAATAAGGAAAGAGATGATTGAGTGGATAATTTGCTGGAAAAGATGGGAAGAATGGGAACGAAGATATAGATGGAGGGTTTGTCCTTGGCAAGAATAAAGGCCACCTCATTATAAAACTGAAGAAAAGAAGGAAAAATATTTTATATAAACAGGAACAGGGAGAAAAGGAACAAATGATAAGAGATTATAATCAGATAAAGAAATGTCTAAGGAAATCCACTCCCTATTTTTATCAAAGTAAATGACAACAAGATCACATATCAAAACTTTTGAAGTGTAGCTAAAACAAAGGTGAAAATTTCTATCTCTAAATACTTTCATCAACAAAAGGGGGAAAAACTAATTGAAGTTAACAACAACAAAAACTCAAGTAACAATTTTTTAAACAACATAAAAAGAGATATAATGAAAATCCAAGAGATAAAATTGAAATTTAAAATCATTGAATTGATAAATAAAACAAGGAAGTATTTTTTTCAAAAACTAATAAAATAATCAAGTTTCAACTTAAAAAGACAGAAATTATACAACAAAAAAAATGATAATGAAAGATAAGGAAGTAACAAGAAATGGGAGACATTTTCCTCAAGTATATCCCAACAAAAATTATAACAAATTAAATGGATCAGTAAGGGTAAGTACTGAATCACTGACTTCATTGGAGTGTCTAGAGCACAGACAAATTAAATGACTTACCTGGGATCACACAGCCAATATGTATCAGAGCCAAGACTTGAATCTGGGTTTTCCATGTTCCAAAGTCAATTCTCTTTTCATTATGCCTGTCAAATGGAGGAATATTTATAAAATTATTCTAAAAGTCACATTATCCAAATGAAACATATAAAATTTAACTCAATCTAAAAAAAGTAAAGTTAAAAAGTCATAAACCACCCCCCAAAAAATAAAACTTAAGCCTAAACAGATTTCAAAGTGAATTACATGAAACATTCATAAAAATAAATAATTCTAATATTACAAAAATTCTTTTCAAAAATAAAGAAGGAATCCTATCAAGTTAGTTCAATGAGACAGATAAGATTCTGATACCCATAAAAAAGGAGAGAGCTAAAGCAGAATAGAAAAAACAAAGACTGGTATCTTCAATAATTACAAATGTCAAATATTGAATGTACAATTATAGAAATGAGTAAGACAAAAAATAATTTCTCTCTAGGCTACATTATGGACCTCCTCTACCATGCCCCAACTCTTCAACCTTCATCCTGAAGCCTTACTCTTGCCTTGAAATTCACATATTGGAAGTACCTTCTACTTTTTTGGCCTCATCATTTGATTGGAGGGAGCTCCTCTCAGAAGCTTCATTTAAGGAAGGATCTCAGGTCAGCCATGTCTCACTCTTTTCTAAGCTACACTCTGGAATTCTTTATTTCCTTCCCTTTTTAAAGTATCCTTTTATGTGGTATCTTCCACCTTCATAATGTAAACTCCTTGAGGGCACCCTGGACAATCTTTCTACTTGTATTTGCCTTCTTACAACTTAGCACAGTGCTTGACACAGGTAAACACTTAAATGAGAATTCTTGTGGCCATTGTTTTAAACAAATTGATAAAATGAGCATAGGGAAGAAGGGGAAAAATTACTACCTTTTGTAAATTATTGTTAACTTAAAGAACTTAAGATCTGCATAAACATGATTGAAACAATAAGTTCTGAAATGTAGCAGGATATAATATAAACCCACAAGAAACATGGATCTTTCTTTATACTACAAACATGTTTCAGCAGAATGAGAAAGAATAGGAAATTCTATTAAAAATTACTACTAAATGTATAAGATATCTATAAATATCTACCTACAAATATATAGTCAGGAAATAAATACAAGATGCTTTTTTATAAAAATAAAGGATATCAAATAATTACAGGTATATCAATTATTCATAGATGGACAATGGTAATATAAGAAACATTCCATTACTATTCAAATTATTTGTATCAATTTAGTGTCATATCAAACTCCAAAATGGTTACTTTATACAACTAAACAAAATAAAAAATTAACCTGGTAAAAAAAATTAACCTGGTAAAATAATCTTGAAGAAAATAATGAAAAAAAGAAAACAAGACAGTATACTAGTGATACTAGATCATAAGTCTTACTCAACAAAATTATTTGTTACTGGTTTTTAAAAGAGCCTTAGATTTGTTACCATTTTCATTTCTCCAAAAAAATTTTTTTTCCACTTTAAATATTTTTGATTCTGTGCTTTTATTCTTTTGAGAGTTCTGTACTGGTATCCTTTATTTTTTTTTATATATTGGAGAATGGTTCTTGTTATGCTATATATTTGATCAATTTATCTATATCTATATCTATATCTATCTATCTATATATGTGTGTGTGTGTGTCTGTGTGTGTGTGTGTATCATGGCTATCCAACTTAAATCTAAGAACTTTGCTACAAAGATTTTTTTCCCAGTTAACTCTTCTAATTTTAATTGTATTGATTTCATTTATACAAAAGCTTATCAATGTTTACAATCAAAATTGTCCATTTTAATTCCTTTCATTTCTATCCCTTATTTAACCAAAAAGTTTTCCCCTATCTACACTTCTGAAAAGTAGCTCTTCCTCACTCCTATATTTTGCTTATGAAAAATCTTTTATATCTAGGTCATATATGTATTGGAGTTTATTGTGGAATATGGTATAAGATGTTGGTTTATTTCTAAATTTTGCCAGACTACTTTCCAGTTTTCCAAGTTTTGTCAAATAATGGGTTCTTACCTAATTGATATCTTTGAGTTTATCAAACATTGTGTCACTAAATTTATTTGCCTGCATAGTTTGTGTATCATTTGTTCACTGATCAACTTTTCTGTTTTAATCAATATCCCATTCTTTTGATTATTCCTATATTTTAACAAGTTATTTCAGAAACATCTCATACTCAATATTTACAAAATAAAATTTATCAAGCAAAGTGAGTTTAACAAGATGAATTTTTCACAGAAAAAAAAAAAACTTGGGAACTTATTAAGTAACTACAATTATACCTGAAAGAAGATTTTTAAAATTGTGTAACAGGGATGTGTGAAAATCAAATAAACTTCAGTATAATTTCTTACAATGGTGTTCAAATAGATTTTTAGCACCTGATCAAAACAAAGAGCCAGAAAATTTATCACACAGTAAACAATTATTTTGATCAACTTTTTTCACTTACTTGAGAGGTAAACACATTCTTATAAACAGAAACTTGGGGACACTGAAATCGTAGTGATTGTTTCAAAATAAATCTAGAAATTAACCATTTATTTTTATACTTTTTATATATTTTATATAAAACTCAAAAACCTTATCTTGGTATTGGAGATCTTCAGGGCTCTTACCCCGATTTACCTTTTCATCTTATCTCATACTTCATATGCCCCAAGCTCTTACTATACAGTGTATATAGTATATATAATTCAGAGAATACCTTCTCCTTTAGTATACAACTCTATTGAATGATATCTCTTCTAATAAGTAATATTTTAAGTTATTATTTTTTCTTTTTTTGCTGTAAATACTATATTATATCCCTTAAATCATTGTGCTTTAATCTTTTTTTTAAGGCCCTGTTCTTTCTAATTCTCATCCCTTCCTTCCTGATTTCTTCTTCAGTTTGTTACCTTTTTTTTCTTTTAAGGTTTTATTTATTGGTTCATTTCTTCTAATTTATCTGGTTATGTATTTGTCCCTCTATTTTTCCTTTCAACCATGTAGATTTGCCCTTCCTCTCTTCTCCTTTACCTAGTCTTGTTCATTAGTTTTTAAATTTCATTTTCTGCTTCCCTTTCCATCATCGATCTTCTTTTTCTGCTCACACCAGACCTTCCTTTGATTTATGATCCCTATAATCATCTGAATTCTCTATTTTCTCTGCATTCTTTATATAATAACCTCCCCAGGTATCTTTTCTAAGCTTTTAGCACAAAAGTCACCTTTGCCTCATTGCTAGCCCTTGATTTGACCTCAACACATCATTCACTCCTCTCTACCACCTTATTCCTCTCTCTCCCTTCCCACATAACTTTCTATGTTGTAATATAGTACCTCAAAAGTAGCATGCAGTGGCAGGAAGGGTTTTGCCAGGTTCTATCTATAATGTCCCCTGTCTTCCCCTTCACTGTTACCTATTCCAGATTTCCACTTTCACCCCTATTTTCTTGCATATCTTTAGAAAGGAGTTTCTTACTATACTTTCTGTTGCTGTTGCTTGTCTGCATTTATTCATTCCTCTCATAATTTTGTAGTTTGGGGTTTTAGAAAAGCAAATTATATCTTCGGTTCTGCTTTTCTTTCTAAAAATATTTCAAACTCTTTTTTATTATTGAATTCCATCTTCTATCCTTTATGGTTAAGCTCTGATTTGCAGAGTAGATCACCCTGCATTGGCTCTGAGCTCCATTTCTTTGGGGAACACACTATTCCATTCCCTTCTCCTTTTTCTTGTGTGCATAAAATAGTCTTGCATTATTCAAATATCTTTTCCTTTGCATTTTTCCTAATAGCTTCTAGAACTTGCTGTTTTTGAATTGAATTATTAAATTTAACTATTTTGTGTCTTTGAGTTTGCAGCCCTGGATTTTCAGAGGGTTTTATTTTTTATTAGAGATTCTGAAAAATTCTCTTCTATTACTTTCATTATGGTGTTAAGATTTATCATATCATGTGCTTCTGGGAGACCTATGATTCTAAGGTTCTCTCTACATATCCTGTCTTGAAGATCCATATGTATTATTTGTATATGAACATAGTTTATTTTAATGGTTTGGGGTTTTGCTTCTCTTTATAAGAGGCTATGACTGAGGGGTAGCTCCACATGATGAGAGGAGAAAGATATAATCAAGGCAGGAGGAGGAAACATTCCAAAGGTGATGTCTACTTTTACCTAACCTTTTCAGTCAGAAATATCTAATGATTACATCAGAAAATTTCAATATCACTCCTGAAAATGAAAGTAGGTTTTATTCTTTTAAACGTTTTTTGATTCCTTGATCCTATCCCCATAAATTTTTTCTAAGCTCTTTAATTCCCTGATGGCAGCAATTTCTCCTAAGTTCTAATATCATTAAGGATTCTTCCTCAGAAGTTAACCTTTGTTTAATGGTTATTTTAGATAGACCAAAAGAATACAAGAATATAACAGATGCAATATGCATGATTAAAACAAATTTAATTAACTTTACTATGCATTAAGCACCTTTTGTGAATAAGGCAGTGGGAATACAAATATGTTACATTCTATCCAACTATCTGCTCAGGTCACCTATCAACTATCCTCCTGCAACTCTGTTTTCTTTTTTTCCACCTAGAATTAAAACCTCTCATTTGGACCTTTAGAAATAACACCCAGAGACCTTAAAACAGTTGATTCACTTCGCTTTGGACTAACCATCCTGGAACTGAGTGTGTCCTAATTGGTGAGAGCAAACTCATCTAGCTCAGAATATCTAATTGGCCTGAGATGAAACCAAGCTTCAAATCCCATCTAGCCATTCATTCTGTCCATCTCATCACCTGTCTTGTTCATGGTCACATGGAATCCCTTGATAATGAAAAGCTAGAAAAGATAACCACGAGATTGGAAAAGAGAATCATAGTTCTGAAAGATTTCCATAGACTGAAGCATTAGATTAAATAAAGATAGACAAAATTTAACAGTGAAAAGTGTAAAATCCTTGGGATTAAAAAATCAACTACACAAAGGTCACAGGAAGGGTTGGAAATAGACAATAGTGAGTGTGAAATCAAATTGCATTTGGAATCAGTCATTAGATTCAAATCTTGGCTCTGCTATTATTCATTATGTGACTTTGAGCAAATCACTTGATCTCTCTGAGCCCTACTTTCCTCATTTGTTAAGTAAGAAGGAAGTAGGGTTGATCTAAATAAAACTGAGGTGTTTTCTAGCTCCAAATCCATTGTTCTATTAATAATTTCAGAACTCATGGGAAAAAATACCAGAAAACCAAGTTTTCAAATCTAAATATTCTTGAGTCTGAAGATTACCCCATGCACAGATATAGAATTCTTTCCATTCTGCACTTCCACTTCTTGGAATCCCTAAGTTTCCCTCAAAATTCAGCTCAGATGGCACCTTCTACAAAAGACCTTTCCTGATTTGTGTCCCACCCCACACTTGCACCCCAGCCAGTTATTAATATTATCCCCAACACCACCAAAAACAATTTATATTTATTTTGCATATGTTTTAAAATTTCTTTATCTGTATATGTACTTTGAGGGCAGCTTTGTGACGCAGAGTAAGCCTAGAGTTAGGAAGATTCATCTTCATGAGTTCGATCTGGACTCAGATACTTACTAGCTATGTGACTCTGGGCAAGTCACTTAATGCTGTTTGCTTCAGTTTCCTCAACTGATTACCTAATCTTTTCAGTCAGAAATATCCAATAGTTACAGCATCAAAAAGTATCTTTGACAAGAAAATCCTAAATGGAGTCACAAAGAGTCAGACACAATTGAAAAACAATTGAACTTAATGACTGATTCATATTTTCCCCCCACCCACATTCATTTTTTTGAGAATATAAACTTTTTAAAAGCAAGGACTGTTTCATTTTTGTTTTTATATACACAGATATTAGCAAAATATCTAGCAAATACTAGTAGGAATTCAATAAAAGTTTGTTGAATTGAGGGAAAATATGTATTATAAGAAAAAAACCAAAAATCATTGTTATTCCAAATATTCCAAACTTTTAAGTCTGTGTACATGTGTTCTAAGAAGAAGAAAGGATTTTTAATGGTATATTTCTTTTTTCTTTCTTTCTTTCTTTTTTTTTTTTTTGGCTCTTGGAGATCTCAAAAAAAATTTCTCTTCACCTTCAATTTCTTATCACATAAAGAAATGTGAAAGTAAGAAAAAGAAAGAAAGAAAAAAATTAATATCTTCCAAGATCCTACTTGGTTTATACCCTATTTATACCTTTCTTTTTTAACTGCTCTGGTCCCTTTCCTATCCATCATCTTTTTTGCAACTCTATGACTGCCTTTCCAGCCTTTTGAGAAGCCCTGAGCAGTCTACATAAAGTCTCAGGCACTTTTACCAAAGTATTGGCTGGAAGTATCAATTAGAAGAAGAAAACTATGATTAATGAGTCAGTTAGGACTAGAATGATACCATGGGTTTATTCTATCAGGAGGTATATTATAAATTTATTCTACTCAAGATTTCTTGACTAGTAGATTCTCATTATTGATTTCTTGATAGTTTTGATGCAATGCTCTTTAACATAAGAAGGTAAGAATATAAAATGTAATATAACTCTTTAGTTTTTAATAGAAACAAGAATATATCTTTTCATTCAATAGATATCATGTACAAAGTAAAGACTGATAGTCTCCATATAAAAATAACAGAAATTGATCTTTTCTCTTAACAACTTCATTAAGTTTACTAGGTTAGGTATTGAATCTTTATGATCACAATAATGTAAAGGAAACAACACTAAAAAAAGTTAGAACTTGGGTAAATGTAATAACTAATTTTAAGCCCAAACAAATGATGAAACATGCTCCCCTTCTCTTAGTAGAAAGACTTGGTTTATTGCAGATATAGAAAAGATAGTATGTTTTCACACACAGTAAATGTTTAGGGTTTTTTTAACTGTGTTTCTTTATTTTATGGTAGTGGGAAGTATAAGAAAATAATATTTGTGCCAAAAGGAGTTTTTTAACTATTGATAAAGCTTTTTAAGAAAGTCAGTTATGTCTCATTTTATGCTCTATCACTATCCAAACTCCTTTCCAGTGAAGGTACACTACTGAATTAGAGACATCACTATCATTTTCAATATGATCCCCTATTCCCATCTTGCCACCAGTGTTAAGTTTTAGGATATAACAGGAAAAATTGGAAAGAAAGAAGGGAGGGAATGTGAGGGAGTAAGTACTTGTTGAATCACAAATCGCTTTTTTAAAATGACAAGGGAATTCAAAGACTTTCTGGCAAAGCATGTTTTTATAAGGGTTGACTTTCTTCACCCTTGCCCCAATGAGAAAGGCTCTCTTTAAAATACAGACCTCAAAATCAAACACATCATAAAACACAGTGAATTAGGCACTATAACATACACCTTCTCCACAGTCCTTGAGAAATGCCTCTTTATATTTGCTTTTCTCAAGCAGTAATATACAATTTCTGTCTGCTTCCCTAAGCTGCTTCCCCAGAATCTCACAAATACTTTTTTGTGAGAGGCAGCAAATGGAGGAGGTGGAAAGGAAAGGAGTGGAAGGGGGTGGAAGGAGAGCATAATAACATGGATCCTTATCATTAGTATTTAAATATTAGGAACCCACTAAAAACCTCATTTATTGACAGTGTCTCTTTTATCCTCATCCCATCATTCTGAAATAAGAAAACACAAGTTAAGTGTTCTCATTTGTCAGATACATTAAATAATTAAGTACTTTAAAACTAAAAATTGTAGGATTTTCAACAACCTCTGCACCAATTTCTGCAGTTTTGCTGCTATCACTATAAAAACAAAAAGAATATATAGAAGATTAAAATAATAATTTTATGTCCATGGTCACCATGATCCAAAAAATTATATTCCAGTGTTCAATATTCTTTACCTGGGCTATTACTGAACATGCAATTAAAAAAAAACTCAGTAGGACCTTACCAGAGCTAAGAAACCAGTATCATTTCCACATTATGATAAACCACAAAAACCAAGAATTTTGTGGATATATAATAAGAATTGGGGAAAATAAATACTGATTCTTCCCTTGACCAAAATCTTAATCAGGCCAGAATAGCTTTAAAGAACAACATCCAGAGAGCTTAAGAGTTGCTTAGAGCCTAGCTCTAAGCTAAGTTGGGGAAATCAGAGTTTCACCCCAGGTTTATGAAATGTATAAGGTGCCAAAAGCTTCATCTGGTAGAAAAAATTAAATTTAACATCAAGTTAGCAAAACTAATTAGTTCAAATAAAAAAATAACAGGCAGTATACTTCCTCCTCATTGTAGTTCACACCAAATGATCACCCTAGGCTGTCCCTGATCTCTCCCCAGTTAGAGGACTTCTAGTATCCTGTGATCTTTCACCCCATAGAACCTTTTATACCTATGTCCACCTGCCTCAACTAAATTTTTCTTGGTATTTTTCCCAAACTTGTTTTGTGGTATGTGCCCAAAGGATCAGAATTGTTAGGTATAGTCATATGTGAATTTAACTTCTTGTAGCTTGGCTTTCATGGTAAATATCAATTTCTGAGGAAAATCAAAGTATTCTTATTGGTAGCAAATGATTGTGTTTTCCTTATAGAGTAATAAAGTGAAATACATGATATTTGGAAAGAGATTGAAGTCAGTGGCTATAGCTGGAAGAGAAAGTTGACTGCTGGTAAATGTGGAAGAAATCTGTAGAAATTTTCTCAGCATATTGGAATCATTGCAGTTTGGTCACTTTGAGAAATCAATTGTACAAGTATATTAAAGATCCTAGGAAGGCGAAATAACACATAGGAATAAAGCAATAAGACAGTTCTTAACAGGACATACAACTAAAATGGTTCTAGACTCCTATTGTCTCCAAGATATTGTTAGGAGAAACTTTAATCCATTGTTTTCATTTTATAGAGGAACAAATTGAGACTCAGAGAGGTAAAAACTTTCCATGCCTATGATATGATCAATACAGAAAAAAATATTTCTAAGCCATCAGCTAAATAACCCAAAATGTTTGTTTTTTCAAACAGATTGGTTTCTAACATACTGACTTACATAGATAAGGAACTGACAGTATCTTTAAGAGCTTTAAACATTTCAACACCCTATTCATATTTTTTTCATGTCTATAAAAAGCTATGCCTGATGTCAGAAAAGCCTGAAAAGACTTACATGAATTGATGCTGCATGAAGTGAGCAGAACAAAGAGAATATTGTACAGAGTAAAAAGATAATGTAATGATGAACTGTGATGGATTTGCCTCTTTTCAGCAATGAAGTTATCCAAGACAGTTCCAATAGACTTGTGATAGAAAGTGCCATTTGCAACCAGAGAGAAAACTGTGGAAAGTGAATATGTATCAAAGCATAATATTTTCATCTTTTCTGTTGTTGTAGTTTATTTGTTTTCTTTCTCTTGCTTTTTCCCTTCTGATCTGATTTTTTTCTGGCATAGAATGA
>JAJPUD010009016.1:32698-53457 GCA_023553655.1 Myrmecobius fasciatus
CTGGGGCAGTTCTGCTGATTGAGTTATTTCAGGAACTGGGCAGTTCTGCTGATTGAATTATGTCAGGGGCTGGGCAGCTCCGCTGATTGAATTATTTCTGGTGCTTATCAGTCCTGTTGTTTGATTGATTGCTTTAAGGTGCTGTGTAATGGCAGCTAGGTCCAATGCTCATCAGGGGTTCAGTGGTTCACAATCTATCCCCCTCAAAAGGCAGACCCTCCAAACCACCTGCCCACAATCAGGCAAATTGTTCCAAGAGGCCCGAAGAAGACTCCCAGGTGTGTGAAAAGCACAACGCTCCCACTCCTGTTCCGACTCCTGTTCCAGCTTCCTGCTCCAGCTCCCTGCCCCGGTCTCCCTGCGCTGCAGTCTGGGTTCAGTAGGCCACCCCCCTGCCCAATTAAAACAGACCTGTTTGAGGTTCTTCCAGAGTATCTTCTTCTAGAATCGTGTTGTTCTCCAGATATTGTGGATTTTTTTGCTTCAGAATCAGTCTAGAGGCTTCATATGTTGTTGGTTTGAGGGGAGGTTAGAGGAGGTTACAGAGAATCCTGTCTGATCTCCGCCACCATGGCTCCACCCCCGGACGCTCACTCATCTTTCACTTGAAAATCTCATATGATGGGGCAGCTAGGTGGTTCAGTGAAGAGAGAACCAGCCCTGAAGTCAGGAGGACCCAAGTTCAAATCTATCCTCAGACAAATAATACTTCCTAGCTGTGTGACCCTGGGAAAGTCACTTATCCCCAATTGTCTCAGCAAAAAAAAAGAAAGAAAGAAAGATAAAGAAAATCTCATGTGAGGTAAAATCCACTGCTCATTCCACTTTGAGTTGGCTCTAGTTTTTCAGATTTATTTTCTTTATATTATTCCTAATTTTAGGTTTCTGCAACTGTCACTTATTTTATTCTCCTCTGAAGCCACGAACAAGTCAAAATTGTACAGTGAGAGGGGAAGAGGAGAGAGATGAATTTGTATAGATTTTATGTGATGAATATAATAGCAAACAAGTTATCTCAATGTTCTAGGCTTAAATTTCCTCTACTGTAATTTGTGGGATGTGAGATATAAACCAGATGACCCCTGAAGAACCTTCTAGATTTATATCCTAAATCTTTGTGAGCAAGAACTGTCTTTTGCCTTTTTTTGTATCCCAAATACTTAGCACAGTGCCTGGATCATTGTAAGTGCTACTATATGTTCATTAAGTGGATAAATTATGATCCAATTATCTACATTCTCTTTCCATGTGATAGCTCTTCACGTACTTAACAATTAGCAAAAGTCTTCCCTTCTATAGGTTAAACATATCAAGTTCTTTCCACCAGTTCCAATATGACATGGACTCTAGGTATGTCACCATCCAGATTATCATCCTCTGGAAACTCTCCATTTTATCAATCTATTTCCTAAAATACAGAAATAACATAATACACAAATTAACTGGCCAAAATTTTAAAATTCTGACTCATGACTTAATATGCTAGTTATTCTTTTCAGAATCATTTCCCTGGCAAGTTTAGTAAGATTATCATAGAAACCTTTATCCAAAGCACTGATTTTTAAAATAAATAAATAAATAATCTTGGTTAAAAACCCAGGACTAAAAACATCCCTGGAGCACTTCATTAGCATCACATTGATGATGATTCTTTGGCTTGATTTATTCAACCTTTTTGTTATCTTTACTTTTCTCTCCAGACTCCAGTGACACTATTCCTACTGGGATATACCACATTTTTTATTTTTTTAATTTTTTTATTTTTTTTTTGACCTTTGCAAAAACTTTTTTTCCCAAGCTTTTCCCCTCCTTCCCCCCACCCCCCACCCCTAGATGACAGGTAATCTAATACATGCTAAATAGGATAAATTATATGACAAATACAATACATGTATACATATCTATACAGTTATCTTACTGCACAAGAAACATTAGATCTAGAAAGAGAAAAAGAAAAAACAACCTAAGAAGGAAAACAAAATGCATGGAAATATTCACAGAAAGCGTTAAAATGCTGTGTTGTGGTTCACTCTCAGTTCCCACAGGCCTCTCTCTGCATGTATATGACTATCTTCATCGAAGAACAACTGGTTTGAATCACATCATTTTTGAAGAGAACCATGTCCATCAAAATTGATCATCGTATAGTCTTGTTTCTGTGTATAATGTTCTCCTGGTTCTGCTGATTTCACTCAGCATCAGTTCATGCAAATCTCTCCAATCCTCTCTGAAAACCTCCTGTAGGTCATTTCTTACAGAACAATAATATTCCATAACATTCATATACCATAATTTATTCAGCCATTCTCCAATTGATGGGCATCTTTTCAATTTCCAGTTTCTTGCCACTACAAAAAGGGCTGCCACAAACATTTTTGCACATGTGGGTCCCTTTCCCTCCTTTAAAATCTCTTTGGGATATAGGCCCAGTAGAAACACTGCTGGGTCAAAGGGTATGCACTGTTTGATAACTTTTTGAGCATAGCTCCAAATTGCTCTCCAGAATGGTTGGATCCGTTCACAGTTCCACCAACAATGTATCAGTGTCCCAGTTTTCCCACATCCCCTCCAACAGTTGTCATTATCATTTCCTGTCATTTTAGCCAATCTGACAGGTGTGTAGTGGTATCTCAGAGTTGTCTTAATTTGCATTTCTCTGATCAATAGTGACTTGGAGTACCTTTTCATGTGACCGGAAATAGTTTCAATTTCTTCATCTGAAAATTGTCTGTTCATATCTTTTGACCATTTATCCATTGGAGAATGGCTTGAATTCTTATATATTTGAGTCAATTCTCAATATATTTTAGAAATGAGGCCTTTATCAGAACCTTTGGATGTAAAAATATTTTCCCAGTTAACTGCTACCCTTCTTATCTTGTCTGCATTCATTTTGTTTGTACAAAAACTTTTTAACTTGATATAGTCAAACTTATCTATTTTGTGATTAATGATGACCTCTAGTTCTTCTTTGGTCACAAATTCCTTCCCCCTCCACAGGTCTGAGAGATCTACATTGTACCATCCTACATTGTTCTAATTTGTTTATAATATCATTCTTTATGCCTAGATCATGAATCCATTTTGACCTTATCTTGGTATATGGTGTTAGGTGTGGGTCAATGCCTAATTTCTTCCATACTAGTTTCCAATTATCCCAGCAGTTTTTGTCAAATAGTGAGTTTTTATCCCAAAAACTGGGGTCTTTGGGTTTATCAAACACTAGATTACAATTGTCATTGAGTATTTTGTCCTGTGAACCTAACCTATTCCACTGATCCACTACTCATTCTTATCCAGTACCAAATATACCACATTTTTTAATTCATTGTACATTTCCTATCATATTCTAGATATGTCTTTTAAAAAAAATCTAAATATGTTGATGATTTCCCTGTGTATCCACATTGTTCTCTTTAGATAGCTACTCTTTTTTTCCTACTCACTAATTTTTTTCTCTTGCATGTTTTCAGAATTTCATTCTTAGGCATATCCTGCCTTTCAAGAATTATTTTCCCCTGTGGAATTTTAACCCATAAGATTTTAACTATCCTTTCTCGGAACCCTTTGGAATCTGTCTTCCAAAAATATAAAGTATATATCAGATATTCTTCGTTTTCCTCTCCTCTGACATAAATTCCAGTTGGAATGATCAATTCTCCTCCAAGTTTCCATCACTCTCACCCCCAGATATAGTGAACCTTCAGATGTTGCCAACATAACCCTGAGTACCTTTTCTTCTCCTCCTGCTCCCTCCCTTTAGTTCCCTTTATAAATGTTATCTTCAGCTATTAAAATGGAAGTTCCTTCAGGGACCATATTTTTGCTTGTATCTATATCCCCAATGCTTACCATAGTGCCTGACACATAGTAAACACTTAATAAATGCTTGTTGCCTTGCTTACCCCAATAAGAAATCTCCCCTTTAGGTGAGAAACACATTCCAAAAGAAATTTCCCTTATTGGATCCTCTAACTCTTGAAGGATGAAATTATATTAAGGAAATCATGGAATTTTTGTATACTCTGCTTTTGAAAAAGAGCTCCAGCAGATGTCTGAATTATTAAAATCCACCAATACTATAGCATATCACTGTACCAGATTCAAGCTTTCTTTTTAATTTATCTTCCTTTTTTTTTTCTATTTTTTTTCTTTTCTGTTCAAAGTGGTCTGAAGCAGAGTTGTCAAACATATGGTCAGTGGGCTGTACGCAACCCATAACACTCTCAAGTGTGATCTGAACCAGATTAAAACATCATTGGGTAATGTTTAATAAAATAAATAAAACTACAATAAAATATAGATGCTATATCTTAACACTAAGCAAGTATGCAGCCCTCAGGGATCCCCCATTTCTGTTTGAGTTTTGACACTAATTGGTCTATATTATGCCCCAATAATAATATACTTTCTATTTCCGCCTCCATTAATTTTCACATTAAATGAGGTAATATTTGCCAAGTGCTTAGTTTGGTGCCTGACACATAGTAGGTACTTAATAAATGCTAGTTCTCTTCCTCTCCTTCCTACTTATGGGCATAGAAATTTTAACTTGCTCTGTTTTTGAAGCTGATCAGTTTGACCTTCCTTAGGCAGATTAATTGTCCTCTGTTCTTGGGGAATCAACTATAATGGTATGGAACTCAGTGAGGACATCTAGATTTAACCCTATTACAACTCAGAATTCCTGAACTCAAGCAATCCATTAACCTAATCTCATCCCTCCATTCCCAGCAGAGACTGACTACAAGAGTACATATGCTGCCACAAACAGCCTAGTCTACTCTGTATGTGTGTTTCTTTTTTTAAAAAAACATTATTTAGGGGCAGCTAGGTGGCGCAGTGGAGAGAGCACCAGCCCTGAAGTCAGGAGGACCTGAGTTCAAATCTGATCTCAGACACTTCCTATCTGTGTGACCCTGGGCAAGTCACTTAACCCCAATTGCCTTAACAAAAAGCAAAAAAAAAAAAAAATTATTTATAGAGAGATAAAAAATTTACAAAAATAATAGAAGTAAATTATAAGTGATCAAAAGGCAAATCTAAAAAATTATTAATTAGACTACTGGCTCACAATATTACTAAGATATCCAGTCTCCTTTTTTTTTTAAATGAGGTTTATACTTTTCCAAATCCATATCTCAGGCATGGATGTCACACGACCAATTAGAATCTCATTCATTTTGATTATTTCCCATTCTCTGCATATAACTATCTGAGGTCATGAGTTTTATTACTGATTCCTTTCTTAGATTTTTTTTCTCTTAACTCTTAGGTGTTATTCTGTTTCATAATAGTCAATCAATTGATAAAAATTTATTAAATGCCTACTATGTTACAGGCACTTGCTAAGCACTGGAAATACAAAACAAGGCAAAAAAGTTCCTATCAAGGAATTTACAATCTAGTGGGGAAAAGAACTTACAAAAAATATAGTTTTATACCAGATAAATAGGAAATAATTAAAAGAGGAATAATACTAGAATTAAGATATATACACACATAGTATATATATTCATGTATACATATGTATATATGTATATGTGTGTTATACATGTAGACACACACGTTGCATAAACATTTATAAATGCTATATACAGGATTAATAGGAAATAACCAAGAGACAGAAGATACTTAAATTATGGAGGATTGAGAAAGGCTTCCTGTAAAAATTGGGTTTTATGTGGGACTTAAAAGAAGATGGAGTTGAGATTGTTCCAGGCTCGGAAAAATAACTTGGAGCCAAATGAGTATATGTTGAATTGAATTACACTGCAGCTATACTAGCTTAATGAACATAATTTTCCTGTTCTCTCTTCCTTTTCAGTTAAATCCTTTTTAGATTAGATTTATAAGATTATAGGCAAATACATTCTTACTCACCTTTATTAGGTGTATTCTGTCCCTGATCAGGATTCTTATCATTTCTATATTTTAAGCTATGATCTAGCAATAAAAATTCCATCCTCAGAAATCATTTTCTCAGCCAGCAAGTCACTTCCCAAATCTGCCTTTCTCTTCTAAATCCTTTGCTCTTGGAGAATAACAGTGATTAAGACATTGTCTATGTACCTAAATCATCAGGTTCTACACTAAGATTTCCTACTCTTCATTAACATATATTGTGGAAGGAGGTATTGTTGCAGAAAGCAAGATATTTGTTAATACCTAAGAAGACTGAAGAGTCTACTACTATGGTAAATTATTATTTTTTAATTAAAACTTTTTTATTTGCAAAACATATGTATGGGTAATTCTTCAACATTAACTCTTACAAAGCTTTCTGTTAAAAATTTTTCCCCCCTACTCCCCACCCCTCCCCTAGATGGCAGGATATCCACTACATGTTAATTATGTTAAAATACTTGACAAATCAAATATGTATATACATATTTCCACACTTAACATTTTTGTGCAAGAGAAATCATATGTACAAGAAAGAAAACACAATGCAAGCAAACATTAATAGAGAGCATGAAAATGTTATGTTGTGGTCCACATTTCACATCCCTCTCTCTGGGTGTATATGGCTTTCTTCACTGAACAATTGGAAGTGGTTTGAAACATTTCATTGTTGAAGAGAGCCATGTTATGGTAAATTATTTTTAAAAATTTTTAGAAAGAAAAAGTACAAAGTACTTGTAGGATTCCAGTTTTTTGTTTTTGTTTTTACTCCAAACATTTCTAATGTTTCCCTAAAATCAAAATGTGTTTTTCAGAAGTCTTAAACATAAACTGAATTTCTTCAAATTGCAATACTTCATTTAAACATATTTCCTTGTTTCTTCAGATACTATCTTTAAGCCTACACATTTTTGGTATTGTGGATGTCTACCTTATGTTTTAAATTTCTAGAAAGCAATGACTACATAATTATAGAATAATAGAATGTTAAATCTTCAAAATCGCCTAGTACATGGGTTGAGAATGAGACATATTTTGAGATATGGTCAGTATAGAAATTGATTTTGCTTCACTATGTATATTTTTGCAAAGTGGTTATTTTTTCCATTGGAGGCCATGGGAAGAAAAGAAAAGGAAATTTTAATAATATGAGGGAAAAAACTAGTCCACGTTCATAATTTAACAAATGATGAAACTTAGACTCAAAGAGGAAACATAACATCCAAATGGTGGTATTTTCATTGTATAATACTAAATACAGCATTATACAAAAGTACACTCGATAAATTTTAGTGGCAGGAACGGGGAAATTAAATTGTTTAGAATAATTAGGAACCTTTTTATACTGAATAGTTGTGGGATGGGAGGGGGGGAAGCAGATAGAGTCAGAAGTATCAGGGATTACATTATAAACACCATAAGAAGAAATTAGTGTCAATTGGGCTGTTTTACAGCCACAAGGACTGCTGAAAACTTTCACAAGATCTAAATTCATGAGGACTAAATCCACAGCATCCCAAAGGAGAAAAAAAAAAAGGAAAAGCAATTATATCACTTCAAAGGAAGCTCCAGCTGAATACAAATCCAATGTGTATCACCATAATCTTTGGAAAAGACCATCCCTAAGATTCTTCCTAGTTAGAACATTCTCTGGAGTTAGAAGATATATGAGGAAATTACATGGAAAGTCATCTTTGTATGTACGTTCTTTCCCATGTCATCATCATCTTTCTCAGGGAGACAACCTAAGGCCTAGAAATTGAAAACAGTATCTTAAGAAACAATTTTCAAAACAGCTAAAAACATCCATCATTCTTTAGATTGTTTGTAATCTCTTTAATGTTGTGCTCCTGTATACCATGAAAAAGGAGGGGATGGGAGTTGTTTCTACTTTTCTAATCATTTCCTTTAGGATCTTTTAGAGCTCTTTAGCTCATTATGTTTTTTGCTGTCATTTTAGTTCACACTATTCATTACATAAGGAAGCTCCTCAGGGTCCTTCTCCAAACACCTCTGCTGGGATGACTATAACCAGAGATCACTGTGTTCTACTCTGAGCTAACCCAATCCCTACTGAACAGGCCTCTGTCTTCTAAGAAGGCACAACAGGCATGCAAGAGACTAAAGTGAGCAAAGGAAATATTTTCTTCCTTTCCAAAGGTAAACTTTTCTCAGCTTCCCCATTTTGTAGTGGTGCCGGGAGAATTCCATTTTTTTTCCAGATCAGCCAGTCCCTTTTTTGCCCTGATTTTATGCAGACTGACTGTTAAAAATGCAGCCTTTACATCACAAAGCTGCAGCTGAGTTTTGTGAAGCTGGAGGCTGAGGTCACTATTGAAAACCACTCAACTGGAACTAGTCAAATATACCCATTAATCAGAACTATTTTACTCTTAAAGTTAGGCCCTAATCCCTAATGTGATCCCCAAAGAAGCCTGTGTTTTGATTTTTTTTTAAATCCCTGGAGTGTTTTGATATTTACATGAGCCACTGAATCTTTCTCTCCCTCCTGTTTGCTCCCATAGAGTAGCAAGCTGTTCAATTGGTGGAGAACTTTAACTTTTCCCCCAACATTGAGCAAAACCAGACATGTTTGAGGAACATCTGGAATTCCTATCTTTTTTCTTCCTAAACACAGCAGGCAGCTTTCCCTGGAACGTCCCAACCTATAACTATCCCACCTGCCACCTGGTACTCACCCCCCACCAAGTCCCAGACCCTCCTTCCCAGATACTAGCTGTTCTGGTCTCCCTATTGTTTCTCCGTCTTTAAAAAAAAAAAAAAGCCTCCAGGACCCTCCCACTAACAGGAACTCCCCACCAGCAACTCCCTTGTTACAACATCCCCATTCCATCAGAAAGAAAAGAATGGGGAAAAGGGGGGGGGATGTCTCCCAGAGAGAAAAGAATTAAAATCAAAATGGGTAATTAAGATAAAGAAAAAAGGATTTCTATTATTACCAATTTCATAATTTGAAAAGTAGGAAAAATAATATAGATATATACAGAAAAGTTCTCCTCTCTACATATTCTACCACAGAGAGACACTGGCCTTCTTTGCTGTTCCTTGCACAAGAAATACCATCTCCAACACCAGGCACTTTTACTGACTGTCCCTCCATGCCTGGAATGTTCTGTCCCTTAACCTCCAGCTTTTAGCTTCCCTGACTTTCAAGTCTCAACTACAATCCAACTATTTTCATCTTAGTGACTTCTCTCATTGATTATCTCTAAACTATCCTGTATTTATCTTGTTAACACATAGTTATTAACATATGTCTCCTCCAGCTCCTTGAAAGCAGGGATTGTGTTTTTGCTTTTCTTTGTACCCCCAGTGCTTAACACAGTGCCTGGCACATAGTAAGCGCTTAATATGTGCTTAATGACAACAATCTGAAGTCTCTTTTCAAAGTATTAAAATTAACTTAAAATTAGAATCATGGAATTATTTTTTTTAAAAAAGGAACTTAATCACCTAGTCCAATTCTTTCATTTTACAAATGATCTGAGTCACCAGAGAGGTTACAGAAACTGCATATACTCCCTGTTCTTTAATCACACAAAGGGTTTGAACTGATACTAGTCCTGGGGGAAATTGCCTTTAATAATAGAGGTTAGGCTTTCTTTCCTCATACTCATTGATTGGTTCATTAGAACCCCACTCCAGCACCTCAGGGATGATTTTATGAGTTACTTCGAAGGCCTCTTCCAAAAATGAGGAGGGAGAGGAAGGAGAGTAAAAAGAGATTTCAGTATACAATGTGAATTAGATATGGAACAATTATATATGGAATAATTTATTACTGGGGCAGCTAGGTGGCGCAGTGGTTAGAGCACCAGCCCTGAAGTCAGGAGGACCTGAGTTCAAATCTGATCTCAGACACTTCCTAGCTGTGTGACCCTGAGCAAGTCCCTTAACCCCAATTGCCTCAGCAAAAAGCAAAAAAAAAAAAAAAAAAAAAAAAAAGAATAATTTATTACTACTCAAAAAGGAATGCTCAATACAGGACACTCATATAAAAGAAGGGAAAGGATTCGCATGTGCAAAGATGTTTGTAGCAGCTCTTTTTATAATGTCAAGGAATAGAAAATTGAGTGGATGCCCATCAGTTAGGGGATGGATGAATAAGTTATGATATACAAAGGTAATGGAATATTATTGTTCTATAAGAAATGATGAGCAGGCTGATTTCAGAAAAGCCTGGACTTACAGGAATTGATACTGAGTGAAAGGAGCAGAATCAGGAGAACATTGTACACAGTATCAGCAAAATTATATGGTGATCAACTGTGATGAACTTGATTCTTCTCATTAATGCAGTGATTTGAAGCAATTCCAATAGACTTGGGATAGAAAATGCCATCCACTTCCAGAGAGAGAACTATGGAAACTGAATATGGATCACCTTTTTTGCTTTTTCTTTCTCATGGTTTTCTTCCTTTTGATCTTATTTTTCTTGCACAACATAACAAATATGGAAATAAGTTTAAAAGCATTGTTCACTATATTAGATTGCTTTCTGTCTTGGGGAAGTAAGGGAGGGAGTGAAAAAAATTTGGAATACAAAGTCTTATAAAATGAATGTTGAAAGCTATCTTTACATGTATTTGGAAAAATAAAGGACACATAAGCATGTATTCACACAAATTTAAATTAGAATTCAATAATAACTTATAATCATCATTACAATCTTCTATGAGGATAGTACTTTTACTTCATCAGAGCAAAAAGCAGTTTCTCAAGTTGCTGCTTATTCTTTTTTTATATTTCATCCTGTCTCAACACTATCACTCTTCTCTAAACTTGAACCTCCTCTAAATTCTATCCTCAGCTGTATCCATAGTCAAAATCCATCGCTTGTCTTGCTTTTCTTATTGGGCCTAAGACTTTTTAGACCTTTCAGACTTACAAGTCTGGACATATCCATTTTGTTCAGGCAGTTGATTAAGAAAGGAAACACTCATATTCCATGAAGGAAGTATGGAAGGAGCAATAGGGTAGAAAACAACATTTTCTACTTGTTACATGGGACAGAGCACTAGAGAATTACTGCTAAGGTGGCCAAGTGGGAGATGCCTCTATTTTTAACAGACACAGCATCCTACCTCCTTGTTGCTGTCATAGAGTGATGCCATCAGATCAATAGTCAATTTAGAGTTCTGATAAGTGAAACCAGAAAGCATTTTTCCCAGAGGACTAAAGATTAAACATTAGTCATATGTCCTGACAATTAACTAGGATTTATTATTATCTACTAAGACAGTTCCAAGGCACTGTGTTAAGCACTAGGGATACAAAGAGAGGATGTTTAAAGTACAAAGATGACACATACTTTTTTGGATGTGGTCAATGTGGGAATTTATTTTGCTATACTATGTTTATACATATTTATGGTGAGGGGTTTGATGTGTTTTTAATGTTTAATTGGAAGTGGAAAGATGGTAGGAGGAATAATTAAATAGATGCTTTTAAAAATAGATAGATACAGGGGATTTCCAAAGGCAGAGTCAAGATGACAAAGTATAGAAAACTGAGTTCTTTCAACATTCCACTCCATACAACTTTAAAATAATATCTCAAGTCAAATTCTGGAGTAGCAGAATCAACAAAAGGTCAGAGTGAGACATTTTTTACTCCAAGACAACAGAGGAGATCTAAAAGAGAGATCTGTGATATGGGATGAGGAAGCTGGCCTGCAGCCCACATAACTGAAACATCAGGTAGGATTAGGAGATGGTAACCAAAGCAGCAGCAACTTTAGGAGCTCTCAAGTCAAAGACATTATGGGGACCTAGTAACTGGCTGAAAGAGATTGTAGGGTACCCTTGTGCTAACACTGGGATGCAGGCTCAGATTTTGTTTAGTAATTCCACTGCCTATACTCACTTCTGGGTCATAGTTTAAAATAGAGAGTCTCTCTCTCTCTCTCTCTCTCCCTCCCTCCCTCCCTCTTTCTCTCTGTCTCTCTCTGTCTTTCTCTCTGTATCTCTGCTTGTCTCTCTCTGTCTCTCTCCTGTTTCTCTGTCTCTGTCTGTCACTGTCTTTGTCTCTCTCTTTCTGTCTGTCTCTCTCTCTTTCTCCGTGTCTAACTCTATCTCTTTCTCTCTCCCCCACCCTCCTTTTTCCTCCACTTCCCCTTTGACCATTTCATCAAAGAGATCTGGTAGATAGGGCATCCATTTGAAATTAGAGAGACCAGAGCAATACATCTAGCTAGGAGCAGTGACACTGAAAATAAACAGATGTATGAACAGTCACCCAAAGAGGGAGGCAGCTTCAAGGAACATGACTTCTAGTTCTTATTGTAAAAAGTTCATAGAACTCTGGCCCTGGGCTGAGGGAAGGGTTTCAGGCCATAAAGCTCCAGGAGCAGTGTTGCATATGGATGTGTGTATGTATGTATGTGTGTGTATATATAGCAATATACATATACAGGATAAATAGGAAATAATGAACATAGTAAAGAGACTAGAATTAAGAGGAGTTAGGAAAGGATTTCAGTTTAAAAAAATGATACTTGAGTTGAAAACTAAAGGAAATGAGTGGAGAAGGGAGAGCATTTCAGGGATGGGAGTTAACCAGAGAAAAAACTTAGAGCTGAGAGATGGAGTCTCCTAGTCATAAAAACAGTCAGGAAGCCACTATCACTGGATTGAAAAACATGTGATAAGGACTAAAGTGTAAAAAATAATACAGAACTAGGATATTAAGGATTTTGAACATCAAATACAGTATTTTGTATTTGATCTTGAAGGCAATAGAGAGTCTTTGGAGTTTATTAGGTGAGTGAGATTCTATAATGGAACTTATGCTTTATGGAAATCACTTTAGTGATTGAATGGAGAATAGATTAGAGCGGGGAATGAGTTGAGGCAGGCAGATTTTTCAGTATACTATTGTAATAATTCAGGTGTGAGGTGATGAGGTCCTGCAATAGAGTGATGGTAATATCAAAGGAAATAAGACAGTGTATTGCAGGAAGTGTTCCAAAGTTGAAATAGACAGACCTTGATAACAGCTTGGATGTGCAGGGGCAGAAATGGTGGGGAATACAAGATTATTTCTAGGAGGGGAATCTGAGGGACCAGGAGAATGGTACTGCCCTCCACAATAATAGGGAAGGGGAAGTGGTTTAGGAAGAACAATAATAAGTTCTGTTTAGGAATACTGAGTTTAAGAAGTCTACTGGACATTCGGTTTACTAAGTCTAAAAGGCAATGGGAAATGAAAGATTGAAGGTTAGCAGAGAGTTTGGTACAGGATAGGGTAGATTTGAGGATCATCAGCATAGGAATTAGCATAATAATTTGATCCATGGGAGCTGATAAAATCACTTACACAAGTTTAGAGGGAAAAAGAGAAAGCCTGTGGCAGGACCCTGAGAGACACCTATAGAGGAAGATCTGGAAAAAAGATCCAGCAAAGGAGACAAAAGAAGGGGCTATCAGATAGATAAGAGAACCAGGATTGATTGGTGTTCCAAAAACTTAGAGAAAAAAAAAGTATCAAGGAGGAAAGGGCGATCAAGAGTGACAGGACAAGGAGAATAAGGATTGAGAAAAGGCTTTTGATTTTGGCAACTAAAAGATCATCAGTAATTTTGAGGAGAGTAGATTCAGTGGAATTATAAGGTCAGAAGCCAAATTTTAAGAGGTTAAGAAGAGAGTGAGAAGAAAGCAGAGACATTCAACATCAATGGCTTTTTTTTAGTTTAGCTACAAATTGCAGAAGAGATATAGGCTGATAATTAGCAAGGATGGAGGTATCAAATGAGAGTTGTGGGGTTTTTTTCCAAGATAAAGGTGACAGTGGGCATGTTTGCATGCGGTAGAGAATAATCCAATAAACAGGAAGAGATTTTAAAAATCAGTAAAAAACAAAACAAAAAAACTAGATGATGTATGAAAAGATTCTCTAAATCACTATTGATCAGAGAAATGCAAATTAAGACAACTCTGAGATACCACTACACACCTGTCAGATTGGCTAAGATGATAGGAAAAGATAATGACAAATGTTGGAGGGGAGGTGGGAAAACTGGGACATTGAAACATTGTTGGTAGAACTGTGAATGGATCCAAACATTCTGGAGAGCAATTTGGAACTCTGCCCAAAGGGTTATCAAATGGTGCATACCCTTTGATCCAGTAGTGCTTCTACTGAGCTTATATCCCAGAGGGCTTTGTTTTTTATTAAAAGCATTTTATTTACAAAACATATGCATGGGTAATTTTTCAACACTGACCCTTGAAAAACTATTCTAGTCCAAATTTTCCCCTTTCCCCTTACCTTCTCCCCTAGATGGTAGGTAGTCCAATACATGTTAAATATGTTAAAATATATATTAAATTCAATATATGTATACATATTTATACAGTTATCTTGCTGCACAAGAAAAGTCAGATCAAGAAGGAAGGAAAAAAACTGAGAAAGAAAACAAAATGCAAGTAAACAACAGAGAGAGTGAGAATGCTATGTTGTGGTTCATACTCAGTTTCCACGGTCCTCTCTCTAGGTGTAGATGGCTTTCTTCATCACTTAAAAATTGGAGCTGGTTTAAAACATCTCATTGTTGAAGAGAACCATGTCCATCAGAATTGATCATCATATAGTCTTCTTGTTGCCATGTATCTCCTGGTTCTGCTCATTTCTCTTAGCATAGTTCATGTAGGTCTCTCCTGGCCTCTCTGAAATTATTTTGCTGCTCCTTTCTTTTTCTTTTTTCTTTTTTTCATTGAAGCTTTTTATTTGCAAAGCATGTGTATGGGTAATTCTTCAACACTGACCCTTACAAAGCTTTCTGTTACAAATTTTTCCCCCCTACTCCCCACCCCTCCTAGGATGGCAAGAAGTCCACTACATGTTAATTATGTTAAAATACTATTTTATTAATATTAAATAAATATTATACTTTAATATACTAACAAAATACTGTTTATTAATATTAAAATAATATTTCCACACTTATTGTTGTGCAAGAAAAGTCGGATCTACAAGAAAAAAAATCTGAGAAGGGAAACATAATGCAAGCAAACATCAATAGAGAGCATGAAAATGTTATGTTGTAGTCCACATTCATATCCTTCTCTCTGGGTGTATATGGCTTTCTTCATCACTGCACAATAGGAACTGGTTTGAATCACATCATTGTTGAAGAGAGCCATGTCCATCAGAATTGATCATCATATAGTCTTGTTGTTGCTGCATATAATGATCTCCTGGTTCTGCTCATTTCACTCAGCATCAGTTCATGCAAGTCTCTCTAGGCCTCTCTGAAACCATCCTGCTGGTTGTTTCTTATAGAACAATAATATTCCATGACATTCATATACCATAATTTATTCAGCCATTCTCCAATTAATGGGCATCCATTCAATTTCTGGTTTCTAGCCACTACAAAAAGGGCTGCCACAAACATTTTTGCACATGTGGGTCCCTTTCCCTCCTTTAAGATCTCTTTGGGATATAGGCCCAATAGAAACACTGCTGGGTCAAAGGGTATGCACAGTTTGATAACATTTTGAGCATAGCTCCAAATAGCTCTCCAGAATGGCTGTATCTGTTCACAGCTCCACCAACAATGCATCAGTGTCCCAGCCTTCCCACATCCCCTCCAACATTCATCATTATCTTTTCCTGTCATCTTAGCAATCTGACAGGTATGTAGTGGTATCTCAGAGTTGTCTTAATTTGTATTTCTCTGATCAATAGCGATTTGGAGCACCTTTTCATATGCCTAGAAATAGTTTTGATTTCTTCATCTGAAAATTGTGTGTTCATATCCTTTGACCCTTTATTGATTGGAGAATGACTTGATTTTTTATAAATTTGAGTCAATTCTCTATATATTTTAGAAATGAGGTCTTCATCGGAACTTTTGAATGTAAAAATGTTTTCCCAGTTTATTGCTTTCCCCCAAAGAGATCTTAAAGGAGGGAAAGAGATCCACATGTGCAAAAATGTTTGTGGCAGCCCTTTTTGTAGTGGCAAGAAACTGGAAACTGAGGGTGGCTATCAGTTGGGAAATGGCTGAATAAGTTATGGTATATGAATGTTATAGAATATTATTGTTCTATAAGAAATGATCAATAGGATGATTTCAGAGAAGCCTAGAGAGACTTACATAAACTGATGCTAAGTGAAATGAGCAGAACCAGGAGATCATTATACACACCAACAGCAAGATGATCAATTCTGATGCATGTGGCTCTTTTCAACAATGAGATGAGTCAGGCCAGTTCCGATGATCTTATGATGATGAGAGTTATCTAAACCCAGAGTGAGGACTGTGAGAACTGAGTATGGTTGACAACAGAGCATTTTCACTCTTTTTGTTGTGGTTTGCTTGAATTTAATTTTTTTCTCTTTCTTTTTCCTTTTTGATCTGATTTTCTTTTTCAAGAAGATAATTGTATAAATATGTATGCCTATATAGGATTTAACACATATTTTTATCATGTTTAACATATATTGGATTACTTGCCATCTAGGGGAGAGAATGAGGGGAAGTAGGGGAAAATTGGAACACAAGGTTTTATAAGGGTCATTGTTGAAAAATTATCCTTGCATATGTTTTGAAAATAAAAAACTTCAATAAAAAAGCAGGATGATGGGGAGAATAATCTGTTATTGGAAGAGACAGTGTGGAATGGCATGTCTTGAACAAGTAGAAAGATTAGCCTTGGTAAGGAATAAAGCCACTTAGATGGCATATGAGTGATAAAAAATGAGGAAGAGGGGGAAAGAGGGAACCTGTGGTGAATGACCTCAATTTTTTCTGCAAAATATAAAGAAACATTCTCAACTGAAAGAGTCAGAGATGGGTGGAGTGGGGGTGGGAGGAAACCAGGGGAAATTTGAGGAGGAATGAAAAGGTTTGGAAGAGCCACTGTGAAGGGTAGGGCAGTGAATCGGTAAAAGGAGGCATAGTAAGATTGCCTCACAGCAGTGAAGGGGTTCAGTTGAGGTTGGGTAACATAGATTTGCAATGGATATAGTCAGAAAAAAATGATTTTTTTTTGTTCAGCAGCACATGTATAGGACTGAAGGTAGCAAATGGTAGGAGTGATCCAAGGCCACCTGTGTGGTTTCTGGGAAGTAATATGTTGTGCTATCATACTATCATGAAACACACAGAACATAATGTAACAAAGAAGTAGAATGAAAAATGTGAAGCACTCATGGTTACCTCCAACGAATGTATTAAGGAAAACTGAAGGAATTTGAAAAACTGCTAGTTGTATTAATCTTATTGCTGAGAGATCAGTACACTAATTTATTTTTATCATTCAGAATAGCACTGGATCATATTCTCAAAACAGATCATAGGTCTGCAAGTTCCATGAATCACACATTTCTTGATATTCAATAAGTTGGGAATCTAAATGCTATCATGCATAGTTTTCAGAACATTATTGATTCCTGAATAGAAGGCTTAACTGAAGGGAATTTCCCTTTGGGAAATAATGCATAAAATAATGTATGAACATTTTTTTTCGAAAAAGAAATATCTAACCCCAAAAAAATATATTACTAAAGTGTAAATTTAGGTGTGAAACTTATGTGAGCCTAAGTTTAATCATCAGTAAAATGAAAGTAATAGCACTTGCCTTACCTTTCTTGGAGGGTTCTTGTGAGGATAAAATCTGAGAAAGTAGAGAAAAGCATTTTATAATAAAAATAGATTTAGCTAATATGCTACAATTTTTAAAACTTGCCATACAACAACCCTGTGAAGTAGGTAGAGCAGGCATTCTTACTTCATTTTATACTTGAGAAATCTGAAGTCCAAAGAGATGATGTATCTATGCTAGACTTGTAGGGAAACCAAGACTCAGGTCCAGATCTCCTCATTCTTTCTGTCATATTATAAGCTATTTAATATAACTTTTTAAATTCTTTCTTAATTGCAAAAAATATAAGCACTCAGGAAAAATTAAAGAAATCCATTTTTGTAAGGTCAATCTCCAATGGCTCAATCAGCACATTTGAAAATGAATTCCCCAATTAATAAATGGTTAAAGGATATGAATGGGAAATTTTTATATAAAGAAATAAAAACAATTTATAGTCATATAAAATGTGCTATATCATTATTGACTGGAGAAATGAAAATTAAAGCAACTTTGAGATATCATTTTATATGTATTAGATTGACTAAAATTATTGAAGGATAAACAACAAACGCTGGAGGGGGTGTAGAAAAATTGGATGTGGAATTGTGAACTGATCCAACCATTTTTGAGAGCAATTTGGAATAATGCTCCAAAGGGAATAAATCTTATACCCTTTGACTAAACAACACTACTATTAGTTCTATTTCCAAAGAGATTGGGGAAAAGGAAAAGAATCTATATATTCCAAAATATTTAGAGCAGCTCTTTTTGAAGTAGCAAAGAACTAGAAATTGTGGGAAAGCCCATCAATTGAGGAATGGCTGATCAAGTTATAGTATATGATTATAATGGAATATTATTACTCTATAAGATATGATGAGCTCAATGACCTTAGTAAAATATGGATAGATTTGCTTGAAATAATGAAGAGCAAAATGAACAAAATGAAGAGAGCATTGTAAACAGTAATGGCAATATCATTTTAAAAAACAACTTTGGCTAAATAAGTCATTTTGACTATTATAAATACACAAATTAGCTACAGAAGATGTATGAAGGAAGATACTATCTACATCCAGATAAAGAACTGATAAATAGAAGTGTATGTACAGAGAGATTTTACATAGATGTACATTTTTGTCTTTGATGGTAGTCATCTCAAAGGGGAATGAAATAAAAGAAATTTATATTATAACTTTATTATATATTTAACAAGGAATAGTAAGTTGAATATAATAGATTTGTAATTTCATGTGCAATCATCTTCTTATTAGCTGTTATAGACATGTTTGTTTTATTTCATAAATTTAAAATAAGACAAAAAAATGTTTAAATAAAATGAAATCCTGCAGTGCTTACTATTATTAATGGATGGACAGAGTCCACTAATTTCACTTTACCTTTATATTCTTGATTATTTAACATAAAAACTATATTTTACCTGTAGGAAGTTTTCTACTCTTTATTTACTCTTGATTCCCAAAAATGGTATTCAAATTATAAATAAAATTCTGTCAAATTCTTCTCCCATTCAGCTTCATTACTTAAAAAAAAAAAAGGAAGGAAATATTCATTTATTAAGCACCTACTTATGTCCAGGAGCCTTTACAAATTATCTCATTTACTCCTTACCGTACCTTGGGAGGTAGGCATTATTATGATTCCCATTTTACAAATAAGGAAACTGAATCAGACAGGTTAAGTTGACATGCCCGATTTCACATATGAAGTAGGATTTGAACTCAGGTCCTCCTGATTCCAGGCCCAGTATTCTACTACATCACCTAGCTGCTTCAAAAACTTAATATCATTTGGTTCTCTAAATAAAGCCAGACTCATTCTTTTCCAAAAGGCTGTTTCATCTGTTTCATTTATTGCCAGCAGGAATAGCAGCAATAATGCAAGGAGTTAGCAAATTTTACACAAAATCATGAGGCTTCATTTCTTTCCCCATAAAACTCTTCTTTGAAAATAGTCTAACAAAGAACTTTATGGTTCCTTTCAGATTTTCTTCTTTTTAATATAAAAAGGCATCACATTTTAAAACTAATAATTTTTTTGCCTTTTAAAAAAAATGGAAATGAATCATTTTCAAAGTAAATTACTTACAGGAAACTGGCAGCCTGCTTAACAACATTTCATTAAAAACCTAGGATGAACATATGTCAGATCAAACACACACACCACACACACACACACATATACAAACTAACTAGTAAAGTAAGAGGTCAATACAGAAAATTTAAATTTTTTAAATGGAAAAGAATTAACCAACTTAAAAAAAAGTAAATGCCTATAAAATATGATAGATCAAACTAAAAATTACTTCAAGGCTATATGATTTCATTAGTTTGAACTCTACCTACACCAATACATGCTATAATATAAACTCTGTTTGGTTTTTATAACCTGACCCCAACCTCTCCTAGCCCCAATGTATATTACCCTACCTCAAGCTCTCTATAATCCAGACCCACTTGCCTTCTCTCTGTTCTAACACAATATACTCCACCTCCCAGCTCCATGCATTTCCACTGCCTCTGCTCTATTTCAGGAATATACTCCTTCCTCACCTCCACTTCAAAGAATACTTCTTATCTTCAAGAGAAAGCTCAAACACCATCTTCTAGGTGAGTCATTCCTATAGTCTCAGGTGTTAATGCACTCCTATATTTAACTATTTTGTATTTATTTATTTTTTCTCTTCACATATGTTCTGCATATACTTTAAAGTTAAATGCTTGAAGTTGCAAAATACAAAATAAATCCACATAAATCATCAGCATTTTTATATATCACTAACAAAGTCCAGTAGCAAGAGATACAAAGAGAAATTCCATTTAAATTAACTGTTGATAATATAAAATATTTGGGAGTCTACCTGTCAAGGCAAAGTCAGTAAATATACAAACACAATTACAAAACACTTTTGACACAAATAAAGAGAGATCTAAACAACTGGGAAAATATCAAGTGCTCTTGGAGAGTCTGAGTGAATATAATAAAAATGATAATACTACCTAAATTAATATACTTATTTAGTTCCATACCAAGTAAACTCCCAAGAAATTATTTTACAGATCTAGAAAAACAATCATAAAATTTATCTGGAAGAACAAAAGGTCAAGAATTTCAAGGGAATTAATGAAAAATGCAAATGAAGGTGGCCTAGCTGTATCAGCTCTAAAACTATATTATAAAGTAGCAGTCATCAAAACCATTTGGTACTGGCTAAAAAAA
>JAJPUD010009016.1:58457-80237 GCA_023553655.1 Myrmecobius fasciatus
TTGTTGAAGAGAGCCATGTCCATCAGAATTGATCATTATATAGTCGTGCTGTTGCCTTGTACAATGATCTCCTGGTTCTGCTCATTTCACTTAGCATCAGTTCATGCAGCTCTCTCCAGGCCTCTCTGAAATCATCCTGCTGGTCGTTTCTTACAGAACAATAATATTCCATAACATTCATATAACATAATTTATTCAGCCATTCTCCAATTGATGGGCATCCATTCAGTTTCTAGTATCAAGCCACTACAAAAAGGGCTGCCACAAACATTTTTGCACATGTGGGTTCCTTTCCTTCCTTTAAGATCTCTTTGGGATATAGGCCCAATAGAAACACTGCTGGGTCAAAGGTTATGCACAGTTTGATAATTTTTTGAGCATAGTTCCAAATCGCTCTCCAGAATGATTAGATCCATTCACAGTTCCACCAACAATGTATTAGTGTCCCAGTTTTCCCACATCCCCTCCAACATTCATCATTACCTTTTCCTATCATCTTAGCCAATCTGACAGGTGTATAGTGGTATTCCAGAGTTGTCTTAATTTGCATTTCTCTGATCAATAGTGATTTGGAGCACCTTTTCATATGACTAGAAATAGTTTTAATTTTTTCATCTGAAAATTGTCTGTTCATATCCTCTAACCATTTATCAATTGGAGAATGGCTTGAATTCTTATAAATTCGAGTCAATTCTCTATATATTTTAGAAATGAGGTCTTTATCAGAACCCTTAGATGAAAAAATTATTTCCCAATTTATTGCTTCCCTCCTAATCTTGTCTGCATTAGTTTTGTTTGTACAAAAACTTTTTAACTTAATATAATCAAAATTATCTATCTGGTGTTCAATTATGAGTTCCAGTTCTCCTTTGTACACAAATTCCTTCCTTCTCCACAGATCTGAGAGGTAAATTATCCTCTAATTTTCTTATAATATCACTCTTCATGTCTAAACCATGAACCCGGTTAGATTTTATCTTGGTATGTGGTGTTAGGTATGGGTCAAGCCCTAATTTCTTCCATACTAGTTTCCAATTTTCCCAGCAGTTTTTGTCAAATAGTGAGTTCTTATCCCAAAAGCTGGGGTCTTTGGGTTGGTCAAACACTGGATTGCTATAATTATTGCCTATTTTGTCCCAGCAGGATGATTTCAGAGAGGCCTGGAAAGACTTACATGAACTGATCCTAAGTGAAATGAGCAGAATCAGGAGATCATTGTGCATGGCAACAACAAGATTATATGATGAACAATTCTGATGGGCATGGCTCTTTTCAACAATGAGATGAGTCAGGCCAGTTCCAATGACCTTGTGATGATCAGAGCCATCTGCACCCAGAGTGAGGAGTGTGGGAACTGAGTGTGGACCACAGCATAGTATTTTCACTTTTTTTGTTGTTGTTTGCTTGCATTTTGTTTTCTTTCTCATTTTTGCCCTTTTTGATCTGCTATTTCTTTTGCAACATGATAATTGTGGAAATATGTATCCATATATTGGATTTAACATATATTTCTACCAGGTTTAACAAATATTGGACTATTTACCATCAGGGAAGAGATGGGGGAAGAAGGGGAAAATTGGAACACAAGGCTTTATAAGGGTTAAGTTCGAAGAATTATCCATGCACATGTTTTGAAAAATAAAAAAGCTTTAATTTAAAAAAAAAGATTAAAATAGGCTAAAGCAATAGAATTTATATATATTTATATATATATATATATGTATATATATATATATCAAGAACAATTGTTCATGCCCTCATAAACATTGATGGAATACTAAGAATTTCAAAAGAATAAGGATTGTTCATTCCTCATGGCTTCAAGAACTTTACAATCAATACATTTCTTAATCACTGGCAGCCTATTGTGAAATAATTTTTAATGATAATAATAAAATCAAAAACTAAAAAAAAAAACGTTTAATTGTTTGGAACTAGTAAGACTATAAGGACACTCTGTATATGTCCATGATTCCCTCATTAGAATATAAGTACTGTCCAAATAAGGATGATTTTACATGTAGTTTTATTCCCAGTGCCTGGCACACTAGATATTTAATAGATGCTTGTTGATTGATTGATTAAGATATTAGTTGTGACCAAGAAAAAAATTCTATTTTTAATTTATTTTTTTATTATTATTAAAGCTTTTTATTTGTATAACATAGATATGGGTAGTTCCCCAACATTGATCTTTACAAAGCTTTCCATTACAAATTTTACCCCCAGTCCCCTCCCCTCCCCTAGATGGCAGGAAGTCCACTACATGTTAATAATGTTGAAATGCTTGAGAAGTTATGCAAGAAAAATCCTATCTACAAGAAAAAAAAAGAATCAGAGAAAGGCAACACAATGCAAGCAAATGTCAATAGAGATTATGAAAATGTTACGTTGTGGTCCATATTTCATTTCCCTCTCTCTGGGTGTATATGGTTTTCTTCAGTGAACAATTGGAACTGGTTTGAGACAATTCTTTATTGCAGAGAGCCATGTCCATCAGAATTGATCATCATGTAATACTGTTGTTGCTGTGTATGATGATCTCCTGGTTCTGCTCGTTTCACTCAGCATCAGTTCATGCAAGTCCCTCCAGGCCTCTCTGAAATCGTCCTGCTGGTCGTTTCTTACAGAGCAATAATATTCCATAACATTCATGTACCATAATTTATTCAGCCACTCTCCAATTGATGGGCATCCCTTCAGTTTCCAGTTTCTAGCCACTACAAAAAGGGCTGCCACAAACATTCTTGCACAAAAAAATTCCATTTTTAACAATAAGCCTTCTGGTTATGAGCCCCTTTAAACTTACTAGGCTAGTTCCCAGATAGCAGATATATAGTGAGTTACTAGACCCATGGTTGAAGTCTTTCCAACTTGCTGGTACTAGTCCAAATGTGTGTTCCCCTGATACATGCTGACACCTCATCTAGGAATAGGAATTGAGTAGAAGAAACTGGAAAATTGAGATGACCAAAAAAGAAAATGAACAGCCATCCTGGTCAGGGTTGTCACCACATTGGGACACCAAGAAGTACTGCCTCATTAGGAGCTCCCAGGTCCCAACCGGAAATCCCTCTTTCCCAGACATAAGTACATTATATATACACACCATGATTAGACCTTGGGCATCATTAGAGCAAAATGCCTGCATTTAGCTCTGACCCACAGGATGAAACAGAGTGGAAATAAGAAGAAAGACTTGGGTGTGTTAAGTTAGATAAAGCATGGCTGTGATTATGCCAATTACCTGCAATTTGCTCTCCTACATATAGTTTATATCCTGAAAGTCCTTGCACTATAGTTAAGCTTTTCCTACACTCAAAATAGTTAACAGTGTGTGAAATTCTGGTGACTCACTACCCATAGAGAAGAGATTGAAGAGGAGTAAAGGAGCAAGTCTAAGATCCTCAAGATCAAAGTCTAAAGATGAGAGTCTTTTTTAATTCCTTTGGTGGCTTTTTCAGTCATAAAATGAAAGGAGTTAGACTCGATTAGAGGTTTGTAGCAATTTTTTGTGAGGAAAGGCTGCCTTTCATTTCATCAAAGCCTTGAAATCACTTAGAAGGAAAATATTAATAGTGAAGTCCTTTAAGCTGAGTAGTGCATTGATGCCTACCAACTTGGAACTCCACTGGCTGAATATCCCTACACTAAATGATCTGTGTGACCATCAACAGAATCAGAAAACAGGAAAATCCAGAAAAACTGAATTCATATACCATCTCTGACATGTACTAGTTGTGTGACCTTTCTAAGTTTCAACTTTCTCATCTGTAAAGTGGAGATAATGCCTATTGTACCTACCTCACAGAGTTGTTGTGGGGTTCAAATGAAATTAAATATTTAAAGCACTTAGAAAACTTTAAAATGCTATATAAATGTCAGGTATTTATTATCCCTTCTAGCTCTAAAATTCCTGACTTCAAAGATACTCAATACAATCAGCCCATAAATAACTTTTAGACTTGTGGGGAATTGATTTTTTAAGCATTTACATTTCCTATATAACAGAGTATTTGGAGCCAATAATCCCTCCCTGCTGCTGGTGGGGATAAAGTTCTGAACCCTAACTGGATCGTGTGACTCATAGTTCAGGAGGGCAGCATTCACTCCCTGCCCTAAGAGAAATTGGCCTATCATGTGATTTGAGAGTGGCAAGGTGAGGGAAAAGGTAGAATTCCTCTACTCCAAGAACTTTTGAATTGCTCTGCAGTGGGGCAGAGAAGATAAGCAGAAGAGATGGACTGGGAGCTGAACTTTACAAGGGAGAAACCTTTGCAATAAAGAACATTAGTCTCAGTTCAAGCCTGCACTTTATAGAATAAAGAACTAAGATTGACCATGTCAGGGGTGATCATCCCTTAAAGAATAAAGGAAAATTACATAAAGATTTTCCTTTTTTCCAATTTCCTCTCCCACTATACATGTTTGTTAATCTTCTTCTAATATTATCTACAAAGAATGCCTTACACTACGTGTCTGCATACTTATTCCATCATGGGGAAGGAAAAATGTAGAATGTAAATGGCCAACTGTGATATACAAAATCAAAAAACAGGGAGATTCCATATATCTATACTAGTGATTAGAATTTTATCCTAACTTAGGAGCTCCAGAGCTATCTTTGTGAAATAATCTCAAAGTGATAATTTTTATTAATATTTTGTATTTATAAGCTCTCTAAAATTGCAGAGAAAGTGATCTATGTGGACCTATAAGATCTTTTCTTTGTTGGAGCCAGATTCAGATCAATAGAATGCATTAACAAGGTAAATCTCTAGCTTGAGACAATGAAAAGAAGCAATAGAAGTGTGGACCAAAGGGAACATCACACACACTTCACACTCCATTCCTATGGACCACCTTTTAGGGGAAAAAGATATACTATGGGAATATTCAATTCTTCCCTAAATTGCTATGGAAGAGGGAGAAAGAAAGATCTGAGTACCTAGCCAGTTTTATTTCACAGCAACAACTTCTAGTTACACCAATAAAATCCATTTAAATTCCTTAAGATTGTTGACTAAATCATTAGGGAAATAGTTACCTTATTTTGCTCCAAGGAGTTTTGCTTCAATATACAAGATACAAAAAGGAAAAATATGTATGGTAGTAAAATTTCTTTACCATAAAATAGTGATCAGAGAACATTACAAACATTCATGAATACATATTAATTTCATAAACATATATATAAATTTTAATATCCTCTGCAGTAATCAATTAGGATTAGCTCATTAAAAGAAAAAGTCATGGAAATAATTGTTTTAATATAAATATAATATTTTAGAGGAAAAATTAAAAGCATAACACAACAAACACTTCTCAACAGTCCTGAAAAAAGGTCCTTTGAATTGTAAATAATTGGTGATCACTTGAGACAATCTGTATTGCTTTTATTTATAATGAATGTAAAAAGTGAGTTTTAAAAGACAAACTTTTCAGTCATGTCCAATTCTTCATGAACCCTTTTGAAGTTTTCTTGGAACATTTGCCAACTAATTTTACAAATGAGGGAACTGAGGCAAACAGAGTTAAGTGACTTGCCCAGGTCATACAACAATGTCTGAGGCCAGATTTGAACTCATAAAGATGACTCTTCCTAATTCTAAAACCTGCTTCCTATCCATTCACTTAGCTAAAGACAAATCAGTAGGGATAATAATGATTAACCAAAGAATAGAAAAGTTAATTTCCACATACCATTCAATCTTAACACTTCAAAAAAAAATTTTAAGGAAATCTAGAGAAAAAATAGAGTAGTCCACAGGATAAAAAGATAAAACTCAATGAGCAAAGCAAAAGCTTCATATCAACTATAATACTTACAGCTCCCCATCTAAAACTTACCCCACTAGCCAAGTGAAACCAACACTAACAAACATGAAGGTTTGTGTATGAGGGTAAAATTATAGGAACTTGAGCAAATTATTTATCCTTATTAAACCTCAGTTTCTAGAGCAACAAAATTAAGAGGCTGAATTAGATGACCTTTAATACACTTTTCAGTTCTATGATCTAGAAGTACTAGCAGAACTGAGAATTTAAAAGAAATGGATAAATACCTACAAAAATATGAAATGCCCAAACTAAGAGAACATAAAAAACATTAAAAAAAACTTCCTTGATATCTGAACAACATGTGATATATGATTGAAATGGAATATTACTGTGCTATGAAAAATGATGAATAGAATGATTTCAGAAAAACCTGTTAAGAATGACATGAATTTATACAGAGTGAAATAAACAAAAAAAAAAAAAAATCAAGAGAACATTATACATAGTAATGGCAATATTGTTCAAGGATTAGCTATGGTTGAGTTAGCTGTTCCCAGCAATATAATGATCCAAAACAATTCAAAAGGAATCATGATTTTAAAAATGCTATCCATCTCCATGGAAAGAAATAATGGAGTTTAAATGCAGATCAAAGTATACCATTTTTCATTTAAATTTTGTGAGCTTTTTAGGAAGGGGATCTGTATTTTTTCACAACATGACTGATATGGAAATATGTTTTGCATAAATTCATATATATAACATGTAAAATTGCTTATCAGGTCAGGAAGGAGAGGGGGGAAGGGAGACAGGAAGAGAGAGAATTTAGAATTCACTTTTTTAAAAATATTAAAATTGTTTTTACATGCAACCAAGAAAAAATAAAATATTATTATGTTTTTAAAAATATGACTGAAAGTATATATTTAGATTGAGAAATCAAAATGAAAGAGTAGCAGAAAGAATTTGAATGGAGCTCTCCCAACCCAACTCTTCAAAATAGATCTAGAAACTACACTGGACTGAGTCCTAATCAGGAAATCCAAGGGGAAAAAATGTGACTCATTTTTTCCAGCTTAAATTGGCATAGGAAGACAGTGATCAGCAAACCCTGAGGAAGAGGATCTAGTCAAGAATAAAATTACAGGGAATCTCAGGCACAAGAGGAAGCTTTCCATTTAGTCAAGAAGAGATCCCCAAGTCCAGCACAAAGAGATTTGAACTTGTGCAAAGTACAAGAATAGATGAAAACTGGCAGCTATTAATATTATAATTAATATTAATAGCTAAACTATTCTAAATCAGATATCTGAAAAATGGACCAGTTCCTAGGTATAGTGTTCTAGGGATGAGAAGAAATCACAGGTCCAGGCTATGTTCCAAGCAAAGAGTAAGGTCAGAAGTAAGTAGCAGCTGTGTAATTCGGATCTCAGTATTAGAGCTGATCTCAATTCCAACTTCTAGCCCAGTCTGAAACCTATAGTAGAACAACCAGAGTAGTAATCCCACACTAAAGAGGAACCTGCAGTTCTGTCACTCTGTACCAGAAGAGTTTCAAGCTAACTGATAGTGACTGATTCTAGCAGCAGACTACTGGAAATCCAAAAGGAGCAAGCACACAAGAACATTGTTTAGACCTAACCTCATGTCAGGAACTTTCAGAGCCCAGACTAAGAGGGTAGAAATAATTCCTGATTCTAGATTAAACCAGTCCCCAGGCTATGATATGGCTGAAATTCTGGAAAGATATAACAATCAGCACCCAACAAAAGCCACAGGAGGATCAGACATTCTCGCCAAAAATGAAAAGCCTGGCCCTAATATAAAGTCTGAAGTAAGGAAGAAGATTGGAAGAAACAAAAAAGAGATATCTGTTCTACTTCCCTTCTAAACCCCATGCCACACAATAGCAGCTTGTGCTATATCTAGCTTATTTGAACATATTTCTTTATACATTGTATCTTCCATTAGAGTGTGAACTGCTTGAGGACAAGAATTATATTTTTTACTCTTTTTGTAATCTCAGAACATAGTCCAGTGCTTGGCACATAGTGGGTGCAAAATAAATATTTATTGACAGACTGACATGTCATTTCTAACAAATAAAATCTTGTTAATTTCTGATGTTGAGCTACTTGACAATGCCAAGGATTTTGGTGGCTAAAAATTTTTTTAAATCTCTGAATCTTAAGAGATATGGCTGTAGGACTTCCAGGAACAGTTGTCAGGCTTCTAAGTAAGAGACCAAGAATGAAAGAGGGTGAAATCTACTAAAGAAAACAGGATAGAATGAGATTGGATACAGATGGAAAAGAGTTAGCCTTAGCATTGACAAGAAGAAAGGTCACTTCTTCCTGTGAGATATAGTGAGATATATAGAGAGATAGAGTGATAGATATAGAGAGATAGAGTTAGAAATAGTGTCAGAAAATATGTTTCCTGCAAATTGGCACAATTTCCTATATGTAGTACTAATAACATTTAAAAAAATCTCTGTGCCACAAAGAGCACCCAAATTACATTACCTTCTTTTGTGATTCTATTCTAATTCATTGAACAATTAGATTCAGGCAAATTATTCAAACTAGCCCACTGCAAGTTTTCTTCTAGCAAGATTTCAAATTTTTGTTTTTTATTTAATTTGGTTGTTTTTTTTTTCTTTCAGAGGCACTTATTTTCTAACATGATTTCAAATTTTTGTTTTTTATTTAATTTGTTTATTTTTTTTTCTTTCAGAGGCACTTACTTTCTGGAAGGCTATTTTCTAAGCCTTAAAAAATAAGATTCCTTCTCCAAAGGAGAGAAAAGAAAAGCAGAAGAGAAAAAATAGTTAAAAGGACAGAACTTATTAAGTCAGAGTTCTTAAAGAGAAGATAAAGTTGTAAGCTGCTATTGGAGTCATTGAGTTTTTAAAAAAAACTTAAAAGTTCAATTTTGCTACAGACTGAACACATTTTGCTGGCAGACCATCTTAGACATGCATAAAGGATAAAAAAGAAAATTTGTTGCCAGTAACTACCTATTTACACAACCAAAAATAACTGTTAAATTTGTTTTAAAATCAAAGATCTTTCTTTTGAAAACTACTTAGTCTAATCACCAGAAGTAGGCCAATTTAATTTGTCTAAGAATTTGCAAGTTTCTTCCAAATATTGCACTATTTCTATAGTGAGTAAAAGATAAAATGCTAGTATTTTCTAGGATGGAACCATTTTTCCCCTGAGGCTATATCTCATTTTTTATGCACTTACAACTTTTTTGATTTGGCCCTCCATTCTATGGATAATGTAAAATCCAGTCTCAAAGCTCAATAGCCAGAGCAATCAACTTGAAGCCTCACAGGAAATGTCATGTCAGTCTGTCAATAAATATTTATTTTGCACCCACTCCTTTGTCTCCTTAACATTCAACTTGGTGCATGATACTGTAGATGAACAAAGCCAACATCCCTTGATACCATTGTAAAGAGAGAGAAAGGCTTATCTCTGGATGGTTTAGCCCTTAGACTGTGTGACACAAAGAATTTATGGAAATAAACATGGATATGGACAGAAATAAATGTTCATTAGCATGTTAAACAGATTTTGCTTTTTCAAATTCTCTGAGCCTAAATGAGGACTCACCAAAACCGGCAACATTACAACAAAATCTTCAGTATTTTTCTAAAGGTCCCTTATTTCTATTCATTTAGCGCTGAAGTTTTTTTAAAGGAAGGTTTCATAAAGAATCCAGCATTTTAGTTGAGCTTTTAAGGGTGGCTTGGGATTCAAAAGGCAAAATGCATCAATATGGCTTTAACATGGAACAGAAGATTTAGAAAAAAAAATGTATTGCAATAACAAAAAGATTAAGTGAAAATTTTAAAAAATTTTAAAAGAGAAAAATAGTTTGCCTGGCAAAAAATGACAACCCAATAACAAAAAAGTAAACTGCTTTCTATTCTTCAGGCATGTCTTTTGATTTCCTGCCTATATGTCTTTGTCCATGTTTCCCTATACCAAAGTTCTTCCCTCCTTTTGCTTTGGCATCATATTTATTTCTGAATACATATGCCTCTGTCTCATATCCAGCAAGTCTTCTTTTGTAACAAAGGAAGAAAGGAAAGAACGAAGGGAGAAAGAAATGAAAATTTTATTATTTCCTATGTGCTATCCACTATATTAAGTGTAGGGGATACAAATCAACTTAAAAGAATAATCCATGCCCTCAAAGAGCTTACATTCTAATGGAGGGCGTCGATATATGAAAGGGAACTAAAAGGAAAGGAAGGGGGAAGGTATCCTGCACAAGGGTATAATTTTCTAGTCCCAAAACTAGGAACAGGTCCCAGATGGGAATGTGGGATGATATGGACCCTTCCCTAAATGAAGACTACACAAAAAACTCAAAGGGGTGGAGGTCTTGCAGAAGGTTGAGAAGGCTAGCAAGGGTTGAATGCTTCAGAAGGAAAAAGGTTCAGGAATTGAGGGAAGTTATAGGCTGAAGAGTATAGTTTGAAAGTCTGGAAGCCAGGCATAGGACCAGAAGGTGAATGACAGTTAGTAATGAGTTCATCTGTTCTAGGATCATAATAATGGGATTTGAGAAGAGGAGATGCCTTGAAGAGATTCAGTCAGTAGAACTTGGTACTTTGTCATAGAAAGGAAGATTGAAAGACAACCACAAAGTTATTTAAAATAAGAAACAAAAGTTACTATTGGTACTACAGACAGAAATAGTAAATTTAAAAGAAGAGGAAGGGTCAGGAGGACACATTGATGAAGTACACCATTATTGTAGAGATAAAACATGTATAGTGATTATCAGCTTCCTTGGACTTACTGAACTTAAATACAATGGAAATTAATACTTAGGCATTCAACTATGTGAAAGTTATCTCAAAAATGAAGTCTGATTTGCCAAGGAAACACATTTGAAAACTAACTATCCAATAATAATCTGAAAACAAAACAAACACTAAATTTTCTCCAAGGGTCTCTGTAAATGCTTATGGAACTTAAAATATTCCAAACAAAACTTTATAGTACAATGACCTATGTTAACGTTCCCTTGATTCACATTTATAAGTTGAATCCAAGAAGTGGTGGGAGTAGGGTGGGAGAGACTACCAGATTCAAAATAGACTGTGAATCACAATTCCTAAAATTATAGCTCACAAACCTCTACTATACAGTCTTTTTCAATAGACAGTCAGCTAGTAATTCAATAAATACTTACTAAGCATCAGTTGTGCCAGACATTGTTAAATAATGGGGATACAAAGAAACATAAAACAGTCCTTACTTTCAAGTAATTCACAGTACAATGAGAAGACAAGAAGCAAATGATCAAGTACTAGGTAAGTTGGAAATAACAAAAAGAAGGAACTAGGGAAGGGGAGAAGGGAAGGAAGAAAGGAATAAACATCTATATAATGTGTAGAATTGTGCTAAGCATTTTACAAATATCTCATTTGAGATTCTGGAATTAAGAGAGATCAGGAAAGGCTTCCAGTAAAAGATGGGATTTTATGTGGGACTTGAAAGAAGGCAAGGAAGCCAGAAGGTGGACATGATGAAGTACATGAATGTAACGAACAAATAAAACTAAATAGAGATTGCTATGTGCAAAGTGTTATGTTAGGTGCTGAACATATTGTTATTGTTATTCAATTGTTAATGTTATTCAATCATTTTCAGTAATGTCTGCCTCTTTGTGACCCCATTGGGAGTTTTCTTGGCAAAGATACTAGAGTGGTTTGCCATTTCCTTCTCCAGCTCATTTTATAGATGAGGAAACTGAGGCAAACAAAGTTAAGTCATTTGTCCAAGGTCACACAGCTATACTGTGTCTGAGGCCAGATTTAAACTCAGGAAAATGAGACTTCCTGACTCCAGCCCTGGTAATCTATTCATTGTTGAAGATACAAATAGAAAATTAAGATAGTCCTTGTCTTCAAGGAGTTCACCTTCTAACAGAGGGAAATGTGTAAGAGATTTCATTTGTAATACAATGTTACTGTGCTATAATGAGAAATAAATATAAAGAATCTACAGAAGAATCAGAAGAATGAACTGATACAAATTGATACAAAGTAGAAAATAATATGCACAGTTGCTATAATAATGTAATTGGAAACAGCTAAAAATGTTAAAAACTGAATGATGGGCAATTCCAAAGAAGGAGTTTGGCCCATTTGTATTTTGTCATACCACATTTGGCCCATTCTCATGTGTAAATTAGAAAACACACTTCCCTCTTTAATGCACAGGTAGGCTAACATGGGTGTAGAACTTGGTATATGCTGTTAGAATTGTTTGATGTGTTGATTGCTTTGGTTGAATTGATGTTTTTATCTTCCTTTTTTATTCTTAGTCATAGATAACATCTCTCTGGGTAAAGGATCAAAGGGGATATTTTTAGAATTTAAAGTGATGTAAAAACTATATTTATTAAAGAATATAAAGTGGAAAAAAACAGGCTCCAAAAACATGCTTTTTATTTCCTGCCTTGCTTCTAGACCTACACTTTCTATGTCTGCCAATCGTGGGAGTTGAAAGGAAGTAATACAAAGAATTACATTACCTCCTCCAACTTCCATATAAAGGGATGCTGGAAATTGATCTATACCACTCCATTGTCTATTTTCTATAACAATCCTCTGAGGATGTGGGACTATATAGTAACAATTTCATTTTCTGCATTCAGAGTCCTGCTTCTGACACATATTAGATGTGTGACTCAGTACAAGTCACTTAACCTAACAAGCCAACTGACAGCTTAACTCAAAGCATTAGCATAGTATGAATAGCATTAATAAAACTTTTCCCACTCATCTGCTGCCATTACTACTGTAGTTCCATCCTCCAAACTAGTTATAGTTCTAGAGAGTTGCCTAAAATACTGAGAAGTTTGACTTAGATATAGTTATTACATAACTACTAGAAGGACTTGAACCAGGTCTTATATTGCTCCAAGGCAGGCTTTCTAGTCACTGTATCATTCAATTTTTTTTCTGAAAAGTAGAGTATAAGCTTCTTGAAAGCAAGAACTCAGTTCTTTTTTGTCTTTTTTGTCTTTCCCTAACAGTGCCTGGCACATAGCATTTTCTTAAAGTGTGTTAAATTGAACTGAATTGAATTGAATTGTATTGAAAAACCGTAGGTTGGATGATCCATCTAAAAACTATTTCTGCTTGTTGTTGCATTAATTAAAAGGTTATTTAAATAAACTTCCTATATAATTACCAAGCATACTTCTACTATTTAACCAATAAATATTCTTATTTCTCTTTTTCTGCATATTAAGTATAGAATTTTACTTTGAATCGAAAAGATCCAATTTTTTAAAAGTTTTTTTAAGTTTTTAACCAACTTCTTGCAGTCTTATTTTTTCCTCTGTTGATCCCTTCAAAGCATTTCACATCATCTGCATTTTTTTAAGAATTCAACATGAAATAAGCAATATTCACTCAAAAAGAAGCATTGTATCTAAATGCTATACTTTTCAAATGCAGTCATACCAAATGTACAATCAAAGACTAGAAGCTAGATGGTTGGGGTGGATTTAAGTGCAGATGCAAATCTGGATTCCAAGTTCTGTCTGAATCCCCTTAATTATGATTCTGCTGAGTAATCTGCCATATTTTGCATTCTATAAAAGCGAAAAAAAATGTGTGAGCAGACAGCACTACCTGAAACAATTCATTAGAAGGAGCATCTCTGTAGTCAGGCATCAGGAACAACTTGAAAATTAAGTTAGGGTATGAATGTTAGGCTCTTTTATATCCTAGCAGATAAAGAGTCCCTTGGCATTTCCCCTTCAAGAGAAAATTTTGTTTCTTATACCTTTAACATAAACATAAAAGAAGATCCAATTTATTAGGGGATGAAAAGACATTTAAGGTATCCCTGAGAAACTACCCAAAAAAAGTAATCTGGAAAGTATGGCTTTGTGTGCCCTATTGGACACAAGAGACAGACATTGCAGAGATCCATGTGACTCACTGAATTATTTAAAAGACCAAAGAGAAGCACAGTCTTAAAAAAAAAAAAAAACTTTCTATCCTGATGAAAGAACTGACAACTTTAGGCTTCTTCAAATACTGAACCAAGTTTATTTTCTACAGTACTTTAAAAAAAAGACTTTTTTTTTCTACCAGCACATTTTTAGCAATTGAACAATTACAGAACCAAAGGATTTTACAGTTTGAAGGGACCTCAGAAGTCACCTTGTACCAAATTACATCCCCCATAATTTACCCAAATCATGAATTCCATCTACCACATTCCTGACAAGTGGTCATTCACCTTGTTCTTAAAGACCTCTAGTGATTTTATTTGAGAACAGTCCTAATTGTTTTTCTATTTGTTGAGTCAAAATCTAACCACCAATAACTTCCACCCATTCATTGACCTACTTCTGCCCCTCAAGGCTAAGCAGAACAAATCTAATCCCTTTTATATATACAACACCCTTTTAAAAGTTGAAGATTGTTATCATTCTGTCATCCCTCCCCAGGTCTTCTCTCCTCCAAGATAAACATCCTCAATTCCTTCAGGATTCATATGGCATGGTTTCCAGACCTATCACCATCATGTTTACCTTCTTCTGGATGAACTATAACTTGTCAATGTCCCTTCTAAAATGTGACACTCAGAGCTGTACACAATACTACAGATGTCTGACCACACAGAGTGCACACACACGTGCATATGCATGTGTGTGTTTATATATGGATGAATGTGTGTGTATATATACAGTAAGAGAAAGAGATAAGCTACATAGATAGAATGCAGGGAGATATAAATAAATAAATAAATAGTTCTATATAAAGTCACATAAATCTCTATAATGCATGCATGCATTATGTATGTATGTACATGTGTACATGTAGAATACAGATACAGGCTCAACTTCATTAGGAATTCTGATTCATCTCACAAACATCCATCCACTTTATTCAAGTTCTTTGACAATAACTGAGAAAACTGAAGAATCAGAAAAGGGAAAGTAAGAGGCAGAGAAAGCTCAACCCAATCAATTTCTAGCAAAAAGAAAAATTGAAGCAGATGCCTGGAAAATCCAAAAAACCCTCCTGAGTTTTGCTTCAATTATCTTGGTAGTTGTAGCGTATCTATGTAGTTAGACCTGGAGATGATAGCCTCATTGGGGCTTAAGATTTTCTTTAGCTTCGAACTATTTTTTTGGTCCCATATTCCCTATCTTTCCCCATCAGGGCAATTGAGCCTTTAAAGCTATATTTAGGACTTGATACTTATCCCATTAAAGTTCACTTTTTTTTAAAACTTCTGACAATTGTTCCAATAATTGGTGTTTATGGTAATAGTACTTTGGGATGGTTTCATTAAGGAAACATATTAAACAATCATCCATGACTCATGGAGATGTGATAAGAATAAATGAATACCTTTAAAGAGTTTTGTACTATGTGTTAAAATACAATCATCATCACTGTGATTTGCACATACTAAATTACATCAACAATTAAAATCAGCATGAAGTCAGCAATAAAAGAATTGGGTTGACCTGAAAGCCTTTGTGAAATAAAACAATTTGCTGCTGCTGTTGTTTTTAATTCCATGATTCATAGCAAAAAGATAGTATAATGGCTAGAACACTGAAGCTGAAATAAGAAAACCTTGGGTATAATCATGTCCTAGTCACTGGGGAACTATAAGTCTCTTAATCTCTCAAAGTCTCAGTTTATCTTCAGCAAAATAGGGATAAATGATACCTGAAGTACCTACCTCATGGACCACTGAGAGTGCTTTGCAAACCTTAAAACCCTGGAAAAAAATGTGCTGTATTAGTAAAGATAAAAATGCTCATCTTCAGACTCAAAGTATAAGCTTCCATAGGAAAATCTAGAAACTTTTTTAAAAAAGTTATTTGTTCCACTAAGCCTTTAGAAGTTATTGAAATAATATAACATGTTGCATAAGAAGAATGAAGAATGCCATAGATAGATAGAATTGTTGTACTTGGAGTCAGGAAGGAGATGAGAATTTGAATTGTCTGTGTTACACTAACTCTTTCCTAGTGGTCAAATTGATTCACCTCTAGGAGACTCAATTTCCTCATTTCAAATTGGAGGTAATAATGCTTGTACTATTTATTCCTCAAGAGTTGCTAAAAGCCCAAGTAGATAATATATGTAAAGTGTTTTGCAAACTACAAATTGCTAAATAAACATCAAGTGTTATTATTATTATTATTATATAGTAATATGTCCAGTTCTGGTTTAATTAGATTAATATATAGCAGTATTCCCACCTATAATTCTTTCTGAACTAAATAAAACCTCTTAATTATTATTTATATAAGCAAAATCAAACAAAAAGTTTAGGTATTTATATGATAAATTTAGGCTTTTTAAAAATCTGATAAGGAAATAAGGGAATTAACATCTGAATTATCTACATTGATTGTTAATAAATGAAATTTGTTGAATAATTATACAACTCTTTCACACCCTGTTTATGTACTTTTCTATAAAGACTTGAAGTGCATAGATTTTTGCATTATAGCAATTCTTTTTTTTCCTACTTTATTCAATGTCTTCCTGCCTCTTGAATGCCTAGAACATATCTGGCAAGATCTAAAACATTTGTGTAGGGCAAGCGATAAATTTGGTTACAGATGTGAATAAATGTTTTTCTCTAGAATACTTTGGATTTTCTTAGCTCCAGTGAAAAATGATGTGACATCTGGATCCTTCTATGATCCCTGAATCTGTATACACAAGAGATATTCAGATGCATAATGTTGGAATGCCTTTGGAATTGCAATTGCTATTCTAATCCATCATTCTTTGGGTCATGTAGATGAGTCATAGAAATAAGAATAGAGCGGAGACTCCAAGGGCTCAAGGCCTAGAGGAAATAAGACTAGCTAGATGAACATCAAATAGTCAGCCTAATAAGAATCAGGAAAAGAGTCTTAAAGGAATTTAATTAAGGCCAGCCCTACACTAGCTAAGTCAAGTGAAGAACTGAGGAAGCTCTATGATTCAAGACAAATATAATAGAAGACCAACAAAACTTCACTATAGCTACACAGATACAGCAACATTGAGAAGGTTTTTTGTCTGAATTTTCCAGGCATCTGCTTCAATTTGCCATTTTGCTAGAAAATAACTGGATTGAGCTCTGCCTCTTACTTTCCTTTTCTGGTTCTTCAATTTTCTCAGATATTGTTAGGGAACCTGAGTAAAATGGATGGGCATTTCTGAGGTGAATCAGAGTTCCTAATGAAGTTGGGCCTATATAAAAAACCAAAAAATTTCTGGGAGTATAAATGCATCTTGACCCTCTTGCCAGTGCTTCTGGCCTCCCCAGTAGTTTTAAAGCCATAAGGTCATGAAATTTGGGCTGGAAGGGATATTGCAGGTCTCACCTTTTCATTTTATAGGAAACCTGGACATAGTTTTCAGTATGCCCATTCTTTTATCCCTCTCATGCCTCAGCATATTCACCCCACCTGCCTTCACACTGACAGGTATGGGGATTTATACAAAGTGGGATTCAAAGGTGCTTTGATTTCTCAAACTCTCAAGATTCTACAGTGTCATAGGTGTTCCAGTAATACAGTCATATTACTTGACACCATAACTCCTAAGCACCCCCCAATGGAGTGCTTTTAAAAATCAATCATGGGTTACTTGCTGTCATGGGAAGGGGGTGGGGAGAAAGGAGGGAGAAAAAATTTTCAACACAAGATTTTGCAAGAGTGAATGTTGAAAACTATCTATGTATATGTTTTGAAAATAAAACAATTTTATTAAAAATCAATCACAATATTACCATTGACTCTTAAACATAAAACCTTTACTAAGTGAAGAAACAAAAGGAAGAATAATCATAATACTTACCCACCCATAAACTACTGTCCACTCATAGAAATCTGGCTCCTACTCTCCTAGAAATACATAGAATATCCCTGGGGCAGACTTGCCACACACAGAAACCTAGCAGGGAAGCACATGAGTAGAAAAAATCAAGTGTCTGAGCCAATTTACAACTCTAGGCACTGGGTCTCAATATTCTTGGCCTCTTTAGGGAGCAGTCTGCACCACACAATTATGAAATTACTACTTTGCTATCTGTTCCACTTTTGGTCCTCACAGCTTTCCTGTTAGTCAAAATCATTTCTCTGATACTTCTTAACTACTGAGCTATGGCACAAAGCTACTCTTGGTAAGGTGCTGAGAAGGTATTATACTCTTTTTAGCAAAATATATTAGCATAGCTCAAAACAATTATAAGGCTTCTCATTCCTCTTCCCCCTTCCCAAAGCTACAAAGCATACTAGAGGGCTACAGAGGCACTCCGAGATAGCCTCCCCAGGCTATAGATTACCCTAAAGAGAAATAAATTCAGAAAGCTCTTCAAATAGCAAATTTTCTTCCTATTTTCTTCCAAATACATTCCAGCAACTAAAAAGTCTATCTGACATCAATCAGTATTCTCAGGTGACTCAGCCTTTCTATTAGCTCCCAGCAAAGCAATATTTCTATTCCAATCTGCATGGCTCTCAGAGAAACAAATGGTCTGCCATTCAACTCAGTTTGTATCAACTTTTATCAACAATAATTTCTGCATTATCTTTTGTGTGTAGCTTCTCCTATCACCTTTTATATTTTCTCTCTTTGACTCCTCTCTCCTGATATTTAGCCTTACATCTCCATCTGTCAACTGGATATCTCAAAGGGGACGTCCAGATATCTTTAAATCATCATGTCCAAACTGAACTCATTCTCTTTTCCCAGAAACTCTCCCCTCTTCCTAATTTCCTGTTTCTAAGTGTATTACCTGGGTTCAAAAGCTAAATTTATCCTCAACTTGTCACTCTCTCTCCTCCTTTATATTCAATAAGTTGACAAGTCCAGACATTTCTACCTCTGTAGCATCTCTCATATATGACCCCAGTTCTTGCTCCTAATACTGCGATCATCTTGATGCAAGCCCTCATCACCTATTAGCTAGAATATTCAATTAGTTTTCTGTTTAGTTTTCCTAATCATACCAATATTGAAAGAAAGAGAGACAGAGACAAAGAGAGAAGGGAAGGAAGAGAGAGATAGACAGAGACAGAGACAGAAACACAGAGAGAAACAAAGACAGAGAGACACAGACACAGACACAGAGAGAGACAGAGAGATAGACTCAGAGGCAGAAACAGAGGCAGAGAGGGAGAAAGAGAGAGAGAGAGAAAGAGAGAGAGAGAAAGAGAGAGAGAGAAAGAGAGAGAGAGAGAGAGAGAGAGAGAGAGAGAGAGAGAGAGAGAGTTTGATAGGGGATACCTAAAAGAGTTCTTCAAACAGCCCACTTAAATACACTCCCCACTTAAATACACTCAAAAAAAAAAATGTTTATTTTTTTGCAACAGCCTGTTTAAAAAAAAAACATAGTAATCTATGCATTTTAGCACTTCCTAGAAAGTCCTGATAATGATACTCATTTTCATGAAATAGATAATTTGAAGATAATTTTTGTTGTGTCTTACAGAAGTTTAAATTCTTTTTAATATTATTTGTTTTGTCAGCAATACAAATAAACTAGAGAACAGAAAGCTAATATTTTAATATAAGGTTGATTATTATTTCAAAGTGATTATTATTTTAATTTTGAGAAGTATATAATTATATCTAAAGTATAAAATGGTATTAATTAAGAAAATGAAATCAAATGAAGCATACAATAGTTGCTATTAATTTATTAAAATATTTTCATATTAAAAATTGTAATACTAATGTTTGCTACAGTTTATAAACACAAAAGTACAAAACTAAAATACAAAAACTACCCAACCTCTAATGTAACAGAGGACACTGTCCTGCACAATATGATGAATTAGTGCACCTGTGTACTTTGACAACACCACCAAACTGCCTATTCTTTAGATGGCAGTTTTCGACTTTATATTTATTAGAGTTAGTGCCATAAAATTAATGATTGACATTTTTGAAATACATTTGGAGAAACAGTAGCTTATTTTGTGAATTATTAAGAATTTAGGCATAAGTTTAATCTACATCAAATTTATTGTCTTCTCAATTTTTAACAAACAAATGTTAGAAAGTGTTGTTTACATGTAATTGAGAAAAAATAAAATGGAAAAAAAAAGGAATTCAGGTAAAGTATCCACAATTTTTTAAGCAGCCAATGTAGCACATCAAAAACAGTTAACTATTCAAAATATAAAGTATACTATCAATTTCAATATATAACTTTTAAAATATTAATATTTTTATGAGAACAGAATAGATTGTTGTACTATTAATAAAATAATTTTAAATTTTATTTTACATTTATCTCTTTAACATCTATTTTATATGCATTTAATAATTACTACTAATAATTAGGATTATAGTACATGCATATAATTTATAAATAAAAATTTTTTAACTTTTAAATTGGTAGAGAAGTTCCCTTTCAAAATAGTTTGAAGGATTCTGGCCTAAGGCATGGAGAATTTAAGTAACTTGTCCAGGTCACACAAATAGCTTCCAATACTTCCTTAAGTTGAACTGAAATCCACTTCATTTCATATTATATCCATTTGTAGTTTCTCCTTTCAAAATAAGAGAATGAAATATACATATATTTCAAATCCAAATTTACTGTTTCTGAGACTTCAAAAATAGTGGTTTAGATATTCAGTCTAGGAGGCTCAATGAAGTGAACACTAGACCTGGAATAAGGAAAAGTTATATTCAGATCCTTCCTCAGATGCTTCAAGTCACTTAAATTTTCTCCTCCTCAGTTTCCTCACTTGTGAAATGGATATAATAACCTCCCAGGATTATTGGAGAATTAAATAAGATAACATATGTAAAGTGCTTTGCAACCCTAAAAGAGCTATGCCTACCTTAGCTGGTGTTATTATGTTTCCTAGGTATGCTTAGTCCTATCCCATTGCTTTTGGGAATGGGAAGAAAAAAGGCATTCACAGAATCAGGACAATGGCGTACCACTCTTGTATTTATTTACCAAATCCTTTAAAAGATCCCAATTCCTTTAACTATGTAGTTTTTCCCCAAGCAGAGGACTTTGGAAATCCCAGTGAAGGCATCCTCCAGATTATCTTTCGAAGTGGGTGGTTCCTAAACCAAGGCAATCTCTATTTAGCTTAGAGGCCTCTGGAGATAGCTAGAAAAATCTAATGCCAACAGACCCCCACCATGTCCCCAAAGCATGGTCCCACCTCTGGATTCAGGCCCTAGTCAAGGTAAGGGAGCCTCTGGGGCTTAAATCCAATCCAGCCCGGGGACAGCATAAACCCCTTTCCCAGAGGCTGTGTCTGCTACGGAGGGAATTAAATTAACTCCCCCCAACAAGTTGTAATTGCTTGTCCTAAAGGAACTAGAGTAGAGACCTCTGCTGTGGAATTAAGCTTTTATAGCATAGAGTGGGTAGTCTCAGCTCCAATCAAAAGTGTTCCAGCCTCAAATTTTGGGGGGCTTTTGGTTGTTTTTAAAACCTTTGTGTGCTGTTCTCCCTAGCATTTACTTGATGCAGATGGTTGAAAAAATTTTATTCTTTATATGTCACTTTATCTTAATCATGTTTGTGCCTATCTTAATCATGAATCAGATCCTTCAAAGCATGAGGAGAAGGGGGAGAGGGAGAAGGGAGAGACTGAGACACAGGCTTGAATCTTAGACCCATACTGAACAGGAATCCCCAGGGCCTCTGCCTCCCAAATAGGATCCCAGAACCAGTAGCCAAACTTTCAGTTCTTCTCTCCAGCTACTGGACTTAATTCTATAACTGAATACATTGGGTCTCATCTCTCTTATGATGCTTCCTGTGGTCATGGGATTATACGGTAAGATACTGCTGCCAATAAGAGAAAGGGAGGAAGAAATTCTCCACCAACCCTCAATTCTGAAAGAGGTGGAAGGAGAAAAGGTGAAAAGAGAATTCTTAAGAGTTCATGATCTCAACTGATACAGCTCACCCTCCAGAATCTTATAAGCCTGCTTTTTTTTAAAAT
>JAJPUD010009017.1:11711-27694 GCA_023553655.1 Myrmecobius fasciatus
TTTCTTTTTCCAAAATGGGGCTATTTAAATAATTTATATCCTCTTCTGTTAACCTGGGCAATCTATATTTTTGTAGATATTCCTCCATTTCATTTAAATTATCAAACTTACTGGCATAAAGTTGGGCAAGGTAACTCCTAATTATTGCTCTAATTTCCTCTTCATTGGAGGAAAGTTCTCCCTTATCATACTTGAGACTAACAATTTGGTTTTCCTCTTTCCTTTTTCTTATCAAATTAACTAAAGGCTTATCTATTTTGTTAGTTTTTTCATAGAACCAACTCTTAGTTTTATTTATTAATTCAATAGTTTTCTTATTTTCAATTTTATTAATTTCTCCTTTTACTTTTAGAATTTCCAATTTGGTATTTAATTGAGGGTTTTTAATTTGTTCTTTTTCTAGTTTTTTTTTTAATAATAAGCCCAATTCATTGATCTTTTCTTTCTCTATTTTATGCAAGTAAGCAGCTAGAGATATAAAATTGCCCCTTATAACCGCTTTAGCCGTATCCCACAAATTTTGGTATGTTGTCTCCTTATTGTCATTCTCCTGGATGAAATTATTGATTGTGTCTATGATTTGCTCTTTCACCCATTCATTCTTCAGGATTAGATTATTTAATTTCCAATTAACTTTTGGTTTATTTTCTCCTGGCCTTATGTTGCATGTGATTTTTATTGCATCATGATCTGAAAAGGATGCATTTACTATTTCTGCCTTTCTGCATTTGATTTTGAGGTTTTTATGCCCTAACACATGGTCAATTTTTGTATAGGTTCCATGGACTGCTGAGAAAAAAGTAAACTCCCTACTGTCTCTATTCAACTTTCTCCATAGATCTATCATACCTAACTTTTCTAACAATTGGTTTATCTCCCTAGTTTCTTTCTTGTTTATTTTGTAGTTTGATTTATCTAATTCTGAGACAGCAAGGTTGAGATCCCCCACTAGTATCGTTTGGCTGTCTATTTCTTCTTGCATCTCTCTTAATTTCTCCCCTAGGAATTTGTGTGCCATTGCACTTGGTGCATATATATTTAGTATAGATATTGCTACATTATCTATTGTACCCTTTAATAAAATATAGTTTCCTTCCTTATCTCTTTTGATTAAATCTATCTTGGCTTTTACTTGATCTGAGATAAGGATTGCTACCCCTGCTTTTTTTTGTTCACCTGAAGCATAATATTTTCTGCTCCAGCCTTTTACCTTCATCCTATATGTGTCACTATGTTTTAGATGTGTTTCTTGTAGACAACATATTGTGGGATTCTGGTTTTTAATCCAGTCTGATATCCACTTCTGCTTTATGGGAGAGTTCATCCCATTCACATTCACAGTTAGAATAACTAATTCTTTATTTCCTGCCATCTTATTTACCCAAGTTGTATTTTCCCTTTTCCTTTCCCCTTTCTCCTTTCCCCCCTCCTCAGTACTTTGCTTTTGATGACCCCCTCCCCCAAACAATACTCCACCCTTTACACCCCTTCCCCCTGTTTTTACTCCTTTCCCCTGATTCTTCTATTTTCCCTTCTATTAATTTGTCCCTTACTTTTCCTCCTTTCCCTCCCTCTTCCCTCTAGCAACAGAAAAGTTTCTATGTGAAATCAAATGTCTGATATATACTTTTAGAGCCCGACCTGATGAGAGTAAGATTTACCCAATGCTCATCTCCCTCCCCTCTTTCTCTCAATTATATTAGGTTTTCTTTGCCTCTTCAAGTGATTTTACCTTGTTTTTACCTCCTTTTTTTAGATCTTATTTTACCACTTTTCCCCTCTTTTCCCCAGTATGACAACCTTTTCCCCTCTAGTTCTCTTTTTCATATTATCAAAGTAATATCTAGTTAATTATACCCCCAAACTTTAAGTATCCCCCTAGTAAAAATAAAGTTCTCAAGAGTCCTTTCCTTTTTACCTTTTTATGCATCTCTTGAGTTTTGTGTTTGGGTGTTGAATTTTTTGTTCAGCTCCGGTCTTTTCATTAGAAATAGGTGAAATTCACCTATATCATTGAATGACCATCTTCTTCCCTGGAGGATAATGCTCATTCTAGCTGGATAGGTTATTCTTGGCTGTAATCCAAGTTCCTTTGCCTTTTGGAATATCTGGTTCCAGGCCCTTCGATCCTTCAATGTGGAGGCTGTCAGATCCTGTGTGATTCTAATTATTGATCCTCAGTATTTGAATTGTTTCTTTCTAGCTGCTAGCAGAATCTGTTCCTTGGTGCTATAGTCCTGGAATTTAGCCACGATATTCCTTGGGGTCTTAATTTTGGGGTCTCTTTCAGGAGGTGATCGGTGAATTCTTCCAATGGTGATTTTGCCCTTTGATTCTACAATCTCAGGGCAGTTTTCTTTCAGGATTTCCTGGAAGATAGTGTTTAGATTCTTTTTTTCATCATGGCTTTCAGGAAGTCCAATAATCCTTAGATTGTCTCTCCTAGATCTATTTTCCAAGTCAGTTGTTTTTCCTAGGAGATATTTCATATTTTCTTCTAATTTTTCATTTTTTTGATTTTGTTTGACTGATTCTTGAAGTCTTATTGAGTCATTCACTTGCATTTGTTCAATTCTTATTTTTAAAGTGTTGTTTTCTTTAGTTACCTTTTTAAGCTCCTTTTATAACTGGCCAATTTGTTCATTGCACTCTTTTTCCATTTCACTAATTTTATTTTTCAATAAATTGGTGTCTTTTTCATATCTCTTTTGCAGGGCATCATATCATTCTTGCAAGATGTTGTATCCTTCTTGCACTGATTTCAGTTTATTTTCCTATTTATCCTCCAGCTCTCTTTTGAGGTTCTTTAAGGAATCTTCCAGAAAGGCCCTTTGAAAAGGGGACCAGTGATGGTCTTTGCTGATTTTTTCTGGAGTTTTGTCTAAAGGAACCTCAGTATCTGGGGTCATCGCTTCTTTGCCTTGATAAAAGCTGTCTATGGTGAGAGCTCTCTTTTGCTTCTTCATTTTTTTTTTAAGACAGTTTGGATATCTCTTTAAGGTAGGGAAAAAAACGGCGGCTGAAAGGCAGCTGAAAAGCTTTGCCCTGGGGCACTTAGGCGAGTTGACTTAAGGTGCTGGGCCGGTGGGGGCTAGGACTAAGTCCGAATTACTCCTTAAACAAGGCAAGTCTGCCAGAACACCTGCCCCCAATCAGGGCAGAGTGTCTCGAGTGCCTCAGATAAACTCCAGGTGTTTGGAATTTGGAGTTTGGAGTTTGGAGCTTCTGCCAGGAAGAGCTGAGCTGAGCTGAGTCCCACCCTCACTTCCGGCCTACACAGAAGTCGTCTATTTATTTCTCTGTCCCAGTATGACTAACCTGATATGAAGTTATCCAGAGAGCCGTGCCCAAATATTTCTGAGTTCGTTGACTTGAAGATCAGTTCAGAGGCTTATTTTATTGTTGATTTGAGAGAAGATCGGAGGAGAGGCAGAAAGTCACCTTTTCACTCCGCCATCTTGGCTCCGCCCCTCTCTATGTATTTTTAAAATAAGGCTTTTATCAGGAACATTAGCAGTAAAAATTGTTTCCCAGCTTTCTGCTTTCCTTCTAATCATGGTTTCATTAGCTTTGTATAAAACCTTTTTAATTTAATGTAATCAAAGTTATCCATTTTATATTTCATAATGTTCTCTATCTTTTTCTATGGAACTGACAAGTAAGTTATTTTATCACCTTTTATATCTAGGTCATGTATCCATTTCAACCTTTTCTTTGGTGTAAAATGTAAGATATTAGTCCATGCCTAGATTATGTCATACTATTTTCCAGTTCCCTTAGCAGTTTTTGTGGAACACTGAGTTCTTATGCCAGAAACTGGAGTCTTTGGATTTATCAAACAGTAGATTATTATAATCATTGCTTACTTTGTTTTGTGTCAGTAACCTTTTCCCACTGATTTACCACTATATTTATTAGCAGTACCAAATAGTGTTGATAATTGCTACTTTATAATATAGTTTTAAATCTGGTATAGCTTGAACCATAGTTCTTTGCATTTTTTCCCTTTAATTCCCTTTATATTCTTGATCTTTTCTTCTTTAAGATTAATTTTGTTATTATTTTTTCTAGCTCTATAAAATATCTTTGGCAGTTTGTTTGGTATACTGAATAAGTAAATTTTTTTCTTCTCATATTGCTAAAGCTAACATTTCTACTACCATATTGAAAAAGACTAGATTACTTAGTTTCTAATTAATTTTTAATCTATCTTTCTATGCCCTTTTAATACATGTAATTTTTATTGCATCATGACTTGAAAAAGGTGCATTTAATACTTCTGCCTTTCTATATTTGATTGTGAGGTTCTTAGGCTCTAATGTATGCTCAATTTTTGTATAGATGCTGGCACTGCTGAGAAAAAATATAATTAGACTTATCTAGTTCTGAAAGGGGGGGGGTGTTGAGGTCCCCAACTATCTACTTCTTCCCATAGTTCACTTAACTTCAACTCTTAAAAATTTGAATGGTATACCACCTGGTGCATATATATGTATTACTGATATTACTTCATTGTCTATGGTACATTTTAGCCAGACTTACTTTCCTCCCTTATCTCTTTTAATTGGATCTATTTTTGCTTTTGGTTTGACTGAAATCAGGATTACTACCCCTGTTTTTGTTGTTGTTGTTGTTGTTGTTTTACTTCAGCTGACAAAAACAACAAATTTTGAAAACAGGTCAAGAAGAGATAATTTAAAAATCATCATTTTCTCCAATATCCAATATTCTCCAAAATAAAACTAAAAGCAGAGTTATATGCCAGGAGTAGAGCAATTTCAGCTGCCTCTATCAAATAAGAAATTAAGGAGCTCAACAAGGAAACAAATAAAAATAAACAGTGGAGAGTGCTCATCCCTAACTCAACACATACTCAACATCTCTCTTCTATAGCCTCTACATTCTAACCCAGCTCACAGACCATCCCATAGCTTAAGGATCTCCTCAGCAATTTTCCTGCTCTTGTAGTCTCTGCCAGTACACATGCTCCTTCCTTTCTATTCTATTGCAACAGGTTTCAAATCTCAACTATTCCTACTCAGGTATAGAGTGGGAGAGTATAGTTTGTAGAAATCGTGCTCTGCTTTAGAGAGATCCAAGGTCACAAAAACTCTGCCCAAAATATCCCATTCCCCCCTACCTAAAGCTGCAAAAGGTGGCAAATCTTGACTTATCTCACCTAGAAAACTGAAGTGCAAAAGGAATTGGAGCAATGTAATTGGAATATGGGGCTATACCAGGTCTGAAGAAAAAGGAGATATCATCCAGCTGATGCCAGTCTTTGATCTCTCCAGAAATTGTTTGATGCAAGTATTATAACCATTGAAAAATAATTCCCCAATGTAAGAATAGGCTAAAATACGTGCGAGATTCAGCTCTAGAAGAAAAAAAAACTATCATCCAAGGGAAGAAGTTAAAAAATAAGTGACAATGGAATTTAGGAATAAACTACCAAAGATCTCAGGAAGAAGAATCATTAAACTCTCTGAAAACCATAACCAATTAAAAGAATCAGCATGCCATATATCAAGAAGTTTTCATTAACACTGCCCAGAACTATTAGAATTAAAGGAAAACTAAAAACAGAAAATATCCACCAAATACTTCCTGAAATCATAAAATTGAAAAATCCCAAATTGAAATCACTCAGGAATATCATTGCCAATATCCAGAGTTTCTGGGTAAAAGAAAAATTAGTGAGGAAGCCAGAAAGAACAAATTCAAATATGAAATCTCTTCTAGTAAAGAACAGGGAGATGTGAAGGAATCATTAGATAAAATATTAAATATTAAGTAAATATTAAAAATTAAAAATAAGGAAAGAGATGATTGAGTGGATAATTTGCTGGAAAAGATGGGAAGAATGGGAACGAAGATATAGATGGAGGGTTTGTCCTTGGCAAGAATAAAGGCCACCTCATTATAAAACTGAAGAAAAGAAGGAAAAATATTTTATATAAACAGGAACAGGGAGAAAAGGAACAAATGATAAGAGATTATAATCAGATAAAGAAATGTCTAAGGAAATCCACTCCCTATTTTTATCAAAGTAAATGACAACAAGATCACATATCAAAACTTTTGAAGTGTAGCTAAAACAAAGGTGAAAATTTCTATCTCTAAATACTTTCATCAACAAAAGGGGGAAAAACTAATTGAAGTTAACAACAACAAAAACTCAAGTAACAATTTTTTAAACAACATAAAAAGAGATATAATGAAAATCCAAGAGATAAAATTGAAATTTAAAATCATTGAATTGATAAATAAAACAAGGAAGTATTTTTTTCAAAAACTAATAAAATAATCAAGTTTCAACTTAAAAAGACAGAAATTATACAACAAAAAAAATGATAATGAAAGATAAGGAAGTAACAAGAAATGGGAGACATTTTCCTCAAGTATATCCCAACAAAAATTATAACAAATTAAATGGATCAGTAAGGGTAAATACTGAATCACTGACTTCATTGGAGTGTCTAGAGCACAGACAAATTAAATGACTTACCTGGGATCACACAGCCAATATGTATCAGAGCCAAGACTTGAATCTGGGTTTTCCATGTTCCAAAGTCAATTCTCTTTTCATTATGCCTGTCAAATGGAGGAATATTTATAAAATTATTCTAAAAGTCACATTATCCAAATGAAACATATAAAATTTAACTCAATCTAAAAAAAGTAAAGTTAAAAAGTCATAAACCACCCCCCAAAAAATAAAACTTAAGCCTAAACAGATTTCAAAGTGAATTACATGAAACATTCATAAAAATAAATAATTCTAATATTACAAAAATTCTTTTCAAAAATAAAGAAGGAATCCTATCAAGTTAGTTCAATGAGACAGATAAGATTCTGATACCCATAAAAAAGGAGAGAGCTAAAGCAGAATAGAAAAAACAAAGACTGGTATCTTCAATAATTACAAATGTCAAATATTGAATGTACAATTATAGAAATGAGTAAGACAAAAAATAATTTCTCTCTAGGCTACATTATGGACCTCCTCTACCATGCCCCAACTCTTCAACCTTCATCCTGAAGCCTTACTCTTGCCTTGAAATTCACATATTGGAAGTACCTTCTACTTTTTTGGCCTCATCATTTGATTGGAGGGAGCTCCTCTCAGAAGCTTCATTTAAGGAAGGATCTCAGGTCAGCCATGTCTCACTCTTTTCTAAGCTACACTCTGGAATTCTTTATTTCCTTCCCTTTTTAAAGTATCCTTTTATGTGGTATCTTCCACCTTCATAATGTAAACTCCTTGAGGGCACCCTGGACAATCTTTCTACTTGTATTTGCCTTCTTACAACTTAGCACAGTGCTTGACACAGGTAAACACTTAAATGAGAATTCTTGTGGCCATTGTTTTAAACAAATTGATAAAATGAGCATAGGGAAGAAGGGGAAAAATTACTACCTTTTGTAAATTATTGTTAACTTAAAGAACTTAAGATCTGCATAAACATGATTGAAACAATAAGTTCTGAAATGTAGCAGGATATAATATAAACCCACAAGAAACATGGATCTTTCTTTATACTACAAACATGTTTCAGCAGAATGAGAAAGAATAGGAAATTCTATTAAAAATTACTACTAAATGTATAAGATATCTATAAATATCTACCTACAAATATATAGTCAGGAAATAAATACAAGATGCTTTTTTATAAAAATAAAGGATATCAAATAATTACAGGTATATCAATTATTCATAGATGGACAATGGTAATATAAGAAACATTCCATTACTATTCAAATTATTTGTATCAATTTAGTGTCATATCAAACTCCAAAATGGTTACTTTATACAACTAAACAAAATAAAAAATTAACCTGGTAAAAAAAATTAACCTGGTAAAATAATCTTGAAGAAAATAATGAAAAAAAGAAAACAAGACAGTATACTAGTGATACTAGATCATAAGTCTTACTCAACAAAATTATTTGTTACTGGTTTTTAAAAGAGCCTTAGATTTGTTACCATTTTCATTTCTCCAAAAAAATTTTTTTTCCACTTTAAATATTTTTGATTCTGTGCTTTTATTCTTTTGAGAGTTCTGTACTGGTATCCTTTATTTTTTTTTATATATTGGAGAATGGTTCTTGTTATGCTATATATTTGATCAATTTATCTATATCTATATCTATATCTATCTATCTATATATGTGTGTGTGTGTGTCTGTGTGTGTGTGTGTATCATGGCTATCCAACTTAAATCTAAGAACTTTGCTACAAAGATTTTTTTCCCAGTTAACTCTTCTAATTTTAATTGTATTGATTTCATTTATACAAAAGCTTATCAATGTTTACAATCAAAATTGTCCATTTTAATTCCTTTCATTTCTATCCCTTATTTAACCAAAAAGTTTTCCCCTATCTACACTTCTGAAAAGTAGCTCTTCCTCACTCCTATATTTTGCTTATGAAAAATCTTTTATATCTAGGTCATATATGTATTGGAGTTTATTGTGGAATATGGTATAAGATGTTGGTTTATTTCTAAATTTTGCCAGACTACTTTCCAGTTTTCCAAGTTTTGTCAAATAATGGGTTCTTACCTAATTGATATCTTTGAGTTTATCAAACATTGTGTCACTAAATTTATTTGCCTGCATAGTTTGTGTATCATTTGTTCACTGATCAACTTTTCTGTTTTAATCAATATCCCATTCTTTTGATTATTCCTATATTTTAACAAGTTATTTCAGAAACATCTCATACTCAATATTTACAAAATAAAATTTATCAAGCAAAGTGAGTTTAACAAGATGAATTTTTCACAGAAAAAAAAAAAACTTGGGAACTTATTAAGTAACTACAATTATACCTGAAAGAAGATTTTTAAAATTGTGTAACAGGGATGTGTGAAAATCAAATAAACTTCAGTATAATTTCTTACAATGGGGTTCAAATAGATTTTTAGCACCTGATCAAAACAAAGAGCCAGAAAATTTATCACACAGTAAACAATTATTTTGATCAACTTTTTTCACTTACTTGAGAGGTAAACACATTCTTATAAACAGAAACTTGGGGACACTGAAATCGTAGTGATTGTTTCAAAATAAATCTAGAAATTAACCATTTATTTTTATACTTTTTATATATTTTATATAAAACTCAAAAACCTTATCTTGGTATTGGAGATCTTCAGGGCTCTTACCCCGATTTACCTTTTCATCTTATCTCATACTTCATATGCCCCAAGCTCTTACTATACAGTGTATATAGTATATATAATTCAGAGAATACCTTCTCCTTTAGTATACAACTCTATTGAATGATATCTCTTCTAATAAGTAATATTTTAAGCTATTATTTTTTCTTTTTTTGCTGTAAATACTATATTATATCCCTTAAATCATTGTGCTTTAATCTTTTTTTTAAGGCCCTGTTCTTTCTAATTCTCATCCCTTCCTTCCTGATTTCTTCTTCAGTTTGTTACCTTTTTTTTCTTTTAAGGTTTTATTTATTGGTTCATTTCTTCTAATTTATCTGGTTATGTATTTGTCCCTCTATTTTTCCTTTCAACCATGTAGATTTGCCCTTCCTCTCTTCTCCTTTACCTAGTCTTGTTCATTAGTTTTTAAATTTCATTTTCTGCTTCCCTTTCCATCATCGATCTTCTTTTTCTGCTCACACCAGACCTTCCTTTGATTTATGATCCCTATAATCATCTGAATTCTCTATTTTCTCTGCATTCTTTATATAATAACCTCCCCAGGTATCTTTTCTAAGCTTTTAGCACAAAAGTCACCTTTGCCTCATTGCTAGCCCTTGATTTGACCTCAACACATCATTCACTCCTCTCTACCACCTTATTCCTCTCTCTCCCTTCCCACATAACTTTCTATGTTGTAATATAGTACCTCAAAAGTAGCATGCAGTGGCAGGAAGGGTTTTGCCAGGTTCTATCTATAATGTCCCCTGTCTTCCCCTTCACTGTTACCTATTCCAGATTTCCACTTTCACCCCTATTTTCTTGCATATCTTTAGAAAGGAGTTTCTTACTATACTTTCTGTTGCTGTTGCTTGTCTGCATTTATTCATTCCTCTCATAATTTTGTAGTTTGGGGTTTTAGAAAAGCAAATTATATCTTCGGTTCTGCTTTTCTTTCTAAAAATATTTCAAACTCTTTTTTATTATTGAATTCCATCTTCTATCCTTTATGGTTAAGCTCTGATTTGCAGAGTAGATCACCCTGCATTGGCTCTGAGCTCCATTTCTTTGGGGAACACACTATTCCATTCCCTTCTCCTTTTTCTTGTGTGCATAAAATAGTCTTGCATTATTCAAATATCTTTTCCTTTGCATTTTTCCTAATAGCTTCTAGAACTTGCTGTTTTTGAATTGAATTATTAAATTTAACTATTTTGTGTCTTTGAGTTTGCAGCCCTGGATTTTCAGAGGGTTTTATTTTTTATTAGAGATTCTGAAAAATTCTCTTCTATTACTTTCATTATGGTGTTAAGATTTATCATATCATGTGCTTCTGGGAGACCTATGATTCTAAGGTTCTCTCTACATATCCTGTCTTGAAGATCCATATGTATTATTTGTATATGAACATAGTTTATTTTAATGGTTTGGGGTTTTGCTTCTCTTTATAAGAGGCTATGACTGAGGGGTAGCTCCACATGATGAGAGGAGAAAGACATAATCAAGGCAGGAGGAGGAAACATTCCAAAGGTGATGTCTACTTTTACCTAACCTTTTCAGTCAGAAATATCTAATGATTACATCAGAAAATTTCAATATCACTCCTGAAAATGAAAGTAGGTTTTATTCTTTTAAACGTTTTTTGATTCCTTGATCCTATCCCCATAAATTTTTTCTAAGCTCTTTAATTCCCTGATGGCAGCAATTTCTCCTAAGTTCTAATATCATTAAGGATTCTTCCTCAGAAGTTAACCTTTGTTTAATGGTTATTTTAGATAGACCAAAAGAATACAAGAATATAACAGATGCAATATGCATGATTAAAACAAATTTAATTAACTTTACTATGCATTAAGCACCTTTTGTGAATAAGGCAGTGGGAATACAAATATGTTACATTCTATCCAACTATCTGCTCAGGTCACCTATCAACTATCCTCCTGCAACTCTGTTTTCTTTTTTTCCACCTAGAATTAAAACCTCTCATTTGGACCTTTAGAAATAACACCCAGAGACCTTAAAACAGTTGATTCACTTCGCTTTGGACTAACCATCCTGGAACTGAGTGTGTCCTAATTGGTGAGAGCAAACTCATCTAGCTCAGAATATCTAATTGGCCTGAGATGAAACCAAGCTTCAAATCCCATCTAGCCATTCATTCTGTCCATCTCATCACCTGTCTTGTTCATGGTCACATGGAATCCCTTGATAATGAAAAGCTAGAAAAGATAACCACGAGATTGGAAAAGAGAATCATAGTTCTGAAAGATTTCCATAGACTGAAGCATTAGATTAAATAAAGATAGACAAAATTTAACAGTGAAAAGTGTAAAATCCTTGGGATTAAAAAATCAACTACACAAAGGTCACAGGAAGGGTTGGAAATAGACAATAGTGAGTGTGAAATCAAATTGCATTTGGAATCAGTCATTAGATTCAAATCTTGGCTCTGCTATTATTCATTATGTGACTTTGAGCAAATCACTTGATCTCTCTGAGCCCTACTTTCCTCATTTGTTAAGTAAGAAGGAAGTAGGGTTGATCTAAATAAAACTGAGGTGTTTTCTAGCTCCAAATCTATTGTTCTATTAATAATTTCAGAACTCATGGGAAAAAATACCAGAAAACCAAGTTTTCAAATCTAAATATTCTTGAGTCTGAAGATTACCCCATGCACAGATATAGAATTCTTTCCATTCTGCACTTCCACTTCTTGGAATCCCTAAGTTTCCCTCAAAATTCAGCTCAGATGGCACCTTCTACAAAAGACCTTTCCTGATTTGTGTCCCACCCCACACTTGCACCCCAGCCAGTTATTAATATTATCCCCAACACCACCAAAAACAATTTATATTTATTTTGCATATGTTTTAAAATTTCTTTATCTGTATATGTACTTTGAGGGCAGCTTTGTGACGCAGAGTAAGCCTAGAGTTAGGAAGATTCATCTTCATGAGTTCGATCTGGACTCAGATACTTACTAGCTATGTGACTCTGGGCAAGTCACTTAATGCTGTTTGCTTCAGTTTCCTCAACTGATTACCTAATCTTTTCAGTCAGAAATATCCAATAGTTACAGCATCAAAAAGTATCTTTGACAAGAAAATCCTAAATGGAGTCACAAAGAGTCAGACACAATTGAAAAACAATTGAACTTAATGACTGATTCATATTTTCCCCCCACCCACATTCATTTTTTTGAGAATATAAACTTTTTAAAAGCAAGGACTGTTTCATTTTTGTTTTTATATACACAGATATTAGCAAAATATCTAGCAAATACTAGTAGGAATTCAATAAAAGTTTGTTGAATTGAGGGAAAATATGTATTATAAGAAAAAAACCAAAAATCATTGTTATTCCAAATATTCCAAACTTTTAAGTCTGTGTACATGTGTTCTAAGAAGAAGAAAGGATTTTTAATGGTATATTTCTTTTTTCTTTCTTTCTTTCTTTTTTTTTTTTTTGGCTCTTGGAGATCTCAAAAAAAATTTCTCTTCACCTTCAATTTCTTATCACATAAAGAAATGTGAAAGTAAGAAAAAGAAAGAAAGAAAAAAATTAATATCTTCCAAGATCCTACTTGGTTTATACCCTAGTTATACCTTTCTTTTTTAACTGCTCTGGTCCCTTTCCTATCCATCATCTTTTTTGCAACTCTATGACTGCCTTTCCAGCCTTTTGAGAAGCCCTGAGCAGTCTACATAAAGTCTCAGGCACTTTTACCAAAGTATTGGCTGGAAGTATCAATTAGAAGAAGAAAACTATGATTAATGAGTCAGTTAGGACTAGAATGATACCATGGGTTTATTCTATCAGGAGGTATATTATAAATTTATTCTACTCAAGATTTCTTGACTAGTAGATTCTCATTATTGATTTCTTGATAGTTTTGATGCAATGCTCTTTAACATAAGAAGGTAAGAATATAAAATGTAATATAACTCTTTAGTTTTTAATAGAAACAAGGATATATCTTTTCATTCAATAGATATCATGTACAAAGTAAAGACTGATAGTCTCCATATAAAAATAACAGAAATTGATCTTTTCTCTTAACAACTTCATTAAGTTTACTAGGTTAGGTATTGAATCTTTATGATCACAATAATGTAAAGGAAACAACACTTAAAAAAGTTAGAACTTGGGTAAATGTAATAACTAATTTTAAGCCCAAACAAATGATGAAACATGCTCCCCTTCTCTTAGTAGAAAGACTTGGTTTATTGCAGATATAGAAAAGATAGTATGTTTTCACACACAGTAAATGTTTAGGGTTTTTTTAACTGTGTCTCTTTATTTTATGGTAGTGGGAAGTATAAGAAAATAATATTTGTGCCAAAAGGAGTTTTTTTAACTATTGATAAAGCTTTTTAAGAAAGTCAGTTATGTCTCATTTTATGCTCTATCACTATCCAAACTCCTTTCCAGTGAAGGTACACTACTGAATTAGAGACATCACTATCATTTTCAATATGATCCCCTATTCCCATCTTGCCACCAGTGTTAAGTTTTAGGATATAACAGGAAAAATTGGAAAGAAAGAAGGGAGGGAATGTGAGGGAGTAAGTACTTGTTGAATCACAAATCGCTTTTTTAAAATGACAAGGGAATTCAAAGACTTTCTGGCAAAGCATGTTTTTATAAGGGTTGACTTTCTTCACCCTTGCCCCAATGAGAAAGGCTCTCTTTAAAATACAGACCTCAAAATCAAACACATCATAAAACACAGTGAATTAGGCACTATAACATACACCTTCTCCACAGTCCTTGAGAAATGCCTCTTTATATTTGCTTTTCTCAAGCAGTAATATACAATTTCTGTCTGCTTCCCTAAGCTGCTTCCCCAGAATCTCACAAATACTTTTTTGTGAGAGGCAGCAAATGGAGGAGGTGGAAAGGAAAGGAGTGGAAGGGGGTGGAAGGAGAGCATAATAACATGGATCCTTATCATTAGTATTTAAATATTAGGAACCCACTAAAAACTTCATTTATTGACAGTGTCTCTTTTATCCTCATCCCATCATTCTGAAATAAGAAAACACAAGTTAAGTGTTCTCATTTGTCAGATACATTAAATAATTAAGTACTTTAAAACTAAAAATTGTAGGATTTTCAACAACCTCTGCACCAATTTCTGCAGTTTTGCTGCTATCACTATAAAAACAAAAAGAAAATATAGAAGATTAAAATAATAATTTTATGTCCATGGTCACCATGATCCAAAAAATTATATTCCAGTGTTCAATATTCTTTACCTGGGCTATTACTGAACATGCAATTAAAAAAAAACTCAGTAGGACCTTACCAGAGCTAAGAAACCAGTATCATTTCCACATTATGATAAACCACAAAAACCAAGAATTTTGTGGATATATAATAAGAATTGGGGAAAATAAATACTGATTCTTCCCTTGACCAAAATCTTAATCAGGCCAGAATAGCTTTAAAGAACAACATCCAGAGAGCTTAAGAGTTGCTTAGAGCCTAGCTCTAAGCTAAGTTGGGGAAATCAGAGTTTCACCCCAGGTTTATGAAATGTATAAGGTGCCAAAAGCTTCATCTGGTAGAAAAAATTAAATTTAACATCAAGTTAGCAAAACTAATTAGTTCAAATAAAAAAATAACAGGCAGTATACTTCCTCCTCATTGTAGTTCACACCAAATGATCACCCTAGGCTGTCCCTGATCTCTCCCCAGTTAGAGGACTTCTAGTATCCTGTGATCTTTCACCCCATAGAACCTTTTATACCTATGTCCACCTGCCTCAACTAAATTTTTCTTGGTATTTTTCCCAAACTTGTTTTGTGGTATGTGCCCAAAGGATCAGAATTGTTAGGTATAGTCATATGTGAATTTAACTTCTTGTAGCTTGGCTTTCATGGTAAATATCAATTTCTGAGGAAAATCAAAGTATTCTTATTGGTAGCAAATGATTGTGTTTTCCTTATAGAGTAATAAAGTGAAATACATGATATTTGGAAAGAGATTGAAGTCAGTGGCTATAGCTGGAAGAGAAAGTTGACTGCTGGTAAATGTGGAAGAAATCTGTAGAAATTTTCTCAGCATATTGGAATCATTGCAGTTTGGTCACTTTGAGAAATCAATTGTACAAGTATATTAAAGATCCTAGGAAGGCGAAATAACACATAGGAATAAAGCAATAAGACAGTTCTTAACAGGACATACAACTAAAATGGTTCTAGACTCCTATTGTCTCCAAGATATTGTTAGGAGAAACTTTAATCCATTGTTTTCATTTTATAGAGGAACAAATTGAGACTCAGAGAGGTAAAAACTTTCCATGCCTATGATATGATCAATACAGAAAAAAATATTTCTAAGCCATCAGCTAAATAACCCAAAATGTTTGTTTTTTCAAACAGATTGGTTTCTAACATACTGACTTACATAGATAAGGAACTGACAGTATCTTTAAGAGCTTTAAACATTTCAACACCCTATTCATATTTTTTTCATGTCTATAAAAAGCTATGCCTGATGTCAGAAAAGCCTGAAAAGACTTACATGAATTGATGCTGCATGAAGTGAGCAGAACAAAGAGAATATTGTACAGAGTAAAAAGATAATGTAATGATGAACTGTGATGGATTTGCCTCTTTTCAGCAATGAAGTTATCCAAGACAGTTCCAATAGACTTGTGATAGAAAGTGCCATTTGCAACCAGAGAGAAAACTGTGGAAAGTGAATATGTATCAAAGCATAATATTTTCATCTTTTCTGTTGTTGTAGTTTATTTGTTTTCTTTCTCTTGCTTTTTCCCTTCTGATCTGATTTTTTTCTGGCATAGAATGA
>JAJPUD010009017.1:32694-53458 GCA_023553655.1 Myrmecobius fasciatus
CTGGGGCAGTTCTGCTGATTGAGTTATTTCAGGAACTGGGCAGTTCTGCTGATTGAATTATGTCAGGGGCTGGGCAGCTCCGCTGATTGAATTATTTCTGGTGCTTATCAGTCCTGTTGTTTGATTGATTGCTTTAAGGTGCTGTGTAATGGCAGCTAGGTCCAATGCTCATCAGGGGTTCAGTGGTTCACAATCTATCCCCCTCAAAAGGCAGACCCTCCAAACCACCTGCCCACAATCAGGCAAATTGTTCCAAGAGGCCCGCAGAAGACTCCCAGGTGTGTGAAAAGCACAACGCTCCCACTCCTGTTCCGACTCCTGTTCCAGCTTCCTGCTCCAGCTCCCTGCCCCGGTCTCCCTGCGCTGCAGTCTGGGTTCAGTAGGCCACCCCCCTGCCCAATTAAAACAGACCTGTTTGAGGTTCTTCCAGAGTATCTTCTTCTAGAATCGTGTTGTTCTCCAGATATTGTGGATTTTTTTGCTTCAGAATCAGTCTAGAGGCTTCATATGTTGTTGGTTTGAGGGGAGGTTAGAGGAGGTTACAGAGAATCCTGTCTGATCTCCGCCACCATGGCTCCACCCCCGGATGCTCACTCATCTTTCACTTGAAAATCTCATATGATGGGGCAGCTAGGTGGTTCAGTGAAGAGAGAACCAGCCCTGAAGTCAGGAGGACCCAAGTTCAAATCTATCCTCAGACAAATAATACTTCCTAGCTGTGTGACCCTGGGAAAGTCACTTATCCCCAATTGTCTCAGCAAAAAAAAAGAAAGAAAGAAAGATAAAGAAAATCTCATGTGAGGTAAAATCCACTGCTCATTCCACTTTGAGTTGGCTCTAGTTTTTCAGATTTATTTTCTTTATATTATTCCTAATTTTAGGTTTCTGCAACTGTCACTTATTTTATTCTCCTCTGAAGCCACGAACAAGTCAAAATTGTACAGTGAGAGGGGAAGAGGAGAGAGATGAATTTGTATAGATTTTATGTGATGAATATAATAGCAAACAAGTTATCTCAATGTTCTAGGCTTAAATTTCCTCTACTGTAATTTGTGGGATGTGAGATATAAACCAGATGACCCCTGAAGAACCTTCTAGATTTATATCCTAAATCTTTGTGAGCAAGAACTGTCTTTTGCCTTTTTTTGTATCCCAAATACTTAGCACAGTGCCTGGATCATTGTAAGTGCTACTATATGTTCATTAAGTGGATAAATTATGATCCAATTATCTACATTCTCTTTCCATGTGATAGCTCTTCACGTACTTAACAATTAGCAAAAGTCTTCCCTTCTATAGGTTAAACATATCAAGTTCTTTCCACCAGTTCCAATATGACATGGACTCTAGGTATGTCACCATCCAGATTATCATCCTCTGGAAACTCTCCATTTTATCAATCTATTTCCTAAAATACAGAAATAACATAATACACAAATTAACTGGCCAAAATTTTAAAATTCTGACTCATGACTTAATATGCTAGTTATTCTTTTCAGAATCATTTCCCTGGCAAGTTTAGTAAGATTATCATAGAAACCTTTATCCAAAGCACTGATTTTTAAAATAAATAAATAAATAATCTTGGTTAAAAACCCAGGACTAAAAACATCCCTGGAGCACTTCATTAGCATCACATTGATGATGATTCTTTGGCTTGATTTATTCAACCTTTTTGTTATCTTTACTTTTCTCTCCAGACTCCAGTGACACTATTCCTACTGGGATATACCACATTTTTTATTTTTTTAATTTTTTTATTTTTTTTTTGACCTTTGCAAAAACTTTTTTTCCCAAGCTTTTCCCCTCCTTCCCCCCACCCCCCACCCCTAGATGACAGGTAATCTAATACATGCTAAATAGGATAAATTATATGACAAATACAATACATGTATACATATCTATACAGTTATCTTACTGCACAAGAAACATTAGATCTAGAAAGAGAAAAAGAAAAAACAACCTAAGAAGGAAAACAAAATGCATGGAAATATTCACAGAAAGCGTTAAAATGCTGTGTTGTGGTTCACTCTCAGTTCCCACAGGCCTCTCTCTGCATGTATATGACTATCTTCATCGAAGAACAACTGGTTTGAATCACATCATTTTTGAAGAGAACCATGTCCATCAAAATTGATCATCGTATAGTCTTGTTTCTGTGTATAATGTTCTCCTGGTTCTGCTGATTTCACTCAGCATCAGTTCATGCAAATCTCTCCAATCCTCTCTGAAAACCTCCTGTAGGTCATTTCTTACAGAACAATAATATTCCATAACATTCATATACCATAATTTATTCAGCCATTCTCCAATTGATGGGCATCTTTTCAATTTCCAGTTTCTTGCCACTACAAAAAGGGCTGCCACAAACATTTTTGCACATGTGGGTCCCTTTCCCTCCTTTAAAATCTCTTTGGGATATAGGCCCAGTAGAAACACTGCTGGGTCAAAGGGTATGCACTGTTTGATAACTTTTTGAGCATAGCTCCAAATTGCTCTCCAGAATGGTTGGATCCGTTCACAGTTCCACCAACAATGTATCAGTGTCCCAGTTTTCCCACATCCCCTCCAACAGTTGTCATTATCATTTCCTGTCATTTTAGCCAATCTGACAGGTGTGTAGTGGTATCTCAGAGTTGTCTTAATTTGCATTTCTCTGATCAATAGTGACTTGGAGTACCTTTTCATGTGACCGGAAATAGTTTCAATTTCTTCATCTGAAAATTGTCTGTTCATATCTTTTGACCATTTATCCATTGGAGAATGGCTTGAATTCTTATATATTTGAGTCAATTCTCAATATATTTTAGAAATGAGGCCTTTATCAGAACCTTTGGATGTAAAAATATTTTCCCAGTTAACTGCTACCCTTCTTATCTTGTCTGCATTCATTTTGTTTGTACAAAAACTTTTTAACTTGATATAGTCAAACTTATCTATTTTGTGATTAATGATGACCTCTAGTTCTTCTTTGGTCACAAATTCCTTCCCCCTCCACAGGTCTGAGAGATCTACATTGTACCATCCTACATTGTTCTAATTTGTTTATAATATCATTCTTTATGCCTAGATCATGAATCCATTTTGACCTTATCTTGGTATATGGTGTTAGGTGTGGGTCAATGCCTAATTTCTTCCATACTAGTTTCCAATTATCCCAGCAGTTTTTGTCAAATAGTGAGTTTTTATCCCAAAAACTGGGGTCTTTGGGTTTATCAAACACTAGATTACAATTGTCATTGAGTATTTTGTCCTGTGAACCTAACCTATTCCACTGATCCACTACTCATTCTTATCCAGTACCAAATATACCACATTTTTTAATTCATTGTACATTTCCTATCATATTCTAGATATGTCTTTTAAAAAAAATCTAAATATGTTGATGATTTCCCTGTGTATCCACATTGTTCTCTTTAGATAGCTACTCTTTTTTTCCTACTCACTAATTTTTTTCTCTTGCATGTTTTCAGAATTTCATTCTTAGGCATATCCTGCCTTTCAAGAATTATTTTCCCCTGTGGAATTTTAACCCATAAGATTTTAACTATCCTTTCTCGGAACCCTTTGGAATCTGTCTTCCAAAAATATAAAGTATATATCAGATATTCTTCGTTTTCCTCTCCTCTGACATAAATTCCAGTTGGAATGATCAATTCTCCTCCAAGTTTCCATCACTCTCACCCCCAGATATAGTGAACCTTCAGATGTTGCCAACATAACCCTGAGTACCTTTTCTTCTCCTCCTGCTCCCTCCCTTTAGTTCCCTTTATAAATGTTATCTTCAGCTATTAAAATGGAAGTTCCTTCAGGGACCATATTTTTGCTTGTATCTATATCCCCAATGCTTACCATAGTGCCTGACACATAGTAAACACTTAATAAATGCTTGTTGCCTTGCTTACCCCAATAAGAAATCTCCCCTTTAGGTGAGAAACACATTCCAAAAGAAATTTCCCTTATTGGATCCTCTAACTCTTGAAGGATGAAATTATATTAAGGAAATCATGGAATTTTTGTATACTCTGCTTTTGAAAAAGAGCTCCAGCAGATGTCTGAATTATTAAAATCCACCAATACTATAGCATATCACTGTACCAGATTCAAGCTTTCTTTTTAATTTATCTTCCTTTTTTTTTCTATTTTTTTTCTTTTCTGTTCAAAGTGGTCTGAAGCAGAGTTGTCAAACATATGGTCAGTGGGCTGTACGCAACCCATAACACTCTCAAGTGTGATCTGAACCAGATTAAAACATCATTGGGTAATGTTTAATAAAATAAATAAAACTACAATAAAATATAGATGCTATATCTTAACACTAAGCAAGTATGCAGCCCTCAGGGATCCCCCATTTCTGTTTGAGTTTTGACACTAATTGGTCTATATTATGCCCCAATAATAATATACTTTCTATTTCTGCCTCCATTAATTTTCACATTAAATGAGGTAATATTTGCCAAGTGCTTAGTTTGGTGCCTGACACATAGTAGGTACTTAATAAATGCTAGTTCTCTTCCTCTCCTTCCTACTTATGGGCATAGAAATTTTAACTTGCTCTGTTTTTGAAGCTGGTCAGTTTGACCTTCCTTAGGCAGATTAATTGTCCTCTGTTCTTGGGGAATCAACTATAATGGTATGGAACTCAGTGAGGACATCTAGATTTAACCCTATTACAACTCAGAATTCCTGAACTCAAGCAATCCATTAACCTAATCTCATCCCTCCATTCCCAGCAGAGACTGACTACAAGAGTACATATGCTGCCACAAACAGCCTAGTCTACTCTGTATGTGTGTTTCTTTTTTTAAAAAAACATTATTTAGGGGCAGCTAGGTGGCGCAGTGGAGAGAGCACCAGCCCTGAAGTCAGGAGGACCTGAGTTCAAATCTGATCTCAGACACTTCCTATCTGTGTGACCCTGGGCAAGTCACTTAACCCCAATTGCCTTAACAAAAAGCAAAAAAAAAAAAAAAAAAATTATTTATAGAGAGATAAAAAATTTACAAAAATAATAGAAGTAAATTATAAGTGATCAAAAGGCAAATCTAAAAAATTATTAATTAGACTACTGGCTCACAATATTACTAAGATATCCAGTCTCCTTTTTTTTTTAAATGAGGTTTATACTTTTCCAAATCCATATCTCAGGCATGGATGTCACACGACCAATTAGAATCTCATTCATTTTGATTATTTCCCATTCTCTGCATATAACTATCTGAGGTCATGAGTTTTATTACTGATTCCTTTCTTAGATTTTTTTTCTCTTAACTCTTAGGTGTTATTCTGTTTCATAATAGTCAATCAATTGATAAAAATTTATTAAATGCCTACTATGTTACAGGCACTTGCTAAGCACTGGAAATACAAAACAAGGCAAAAAAGTTCCTATCAAGGAATTTACAATCTAGTGGGGAAAAGAACTTACAAAAAATATAGTTTTATACCAGATAAATAGGAAATAATTAAAAGAGGAATAATACTAGAATTAAGATATATACACACATAGTATATATATTCATGTATACATATGTATATATGTATATGTGTGTTATACATGTAGACACACACATTGCATAAACATTTATAAATGCTATATACAGGATTAATAGGAAATAACCAAGAGACAGAAGATACTTAAATTATGGAGGATTGAGAAAGGCTTCCTGTAAAAATTGGGTTTTATGTGGGACTTAAAAGAAGATGGAGTTGAGATTGTTCCAGGCTCGGAAAAATAACTTGGAGCCAAATGAGTATATGTTGAATTGAATTACACTGCAGCTATACTAGCTTAATGAACATAATTTTCCTGTTCTCTCTTCCTTTTCAGTTAAATCCTTTTTAGATTAGATTTATAAGATTATAGGCAAATACATTCTTACTCACCTTTATTAGGTGTATTCTGTCCCTGATCAGGATTCTTATCATTTCTATATTTTAAGCTATGATCTAGCAATAAAAATTCCATCCTCAGAAATCATTTTCTCAGCCAGCAAGTCACTTCCCAAATCTGCCTTTCTCTTCTAAATCCTTTGCTCTTGGAGAATAACAGTGATTAAGACATTGTCTATGTACCTAAATCATCAGGTTCTACACTAAGATTTCCTACTCTTCATTAACATATATTGTGGAAGGAGGTATTGTTGCAGAAAGCAAGATATTTGTTAATACCTAAGAAGACTGAAGAGTCTACTACTATGGTAAATTATTATTTTTTAATTAAAACTTTTTTATTTGCAAAACATATGTATGGGTAATTCTTCAACATTAACTCTTACAAAGCTTTCTGTTAAAAATTTTTCCCCCCTACTCCCCACCCCTCCCCTAGATGGCAGGATATCCACTACATGTTAATTATGTTAAAATACTTGACAAATCAAATATGTATATACATATTTCCACACTTAACATTTTTGTGCAAGAGAAATCATATGTACAAGAAAGAAAACACAATGCAAGCAAACATTAATAGAGAGCATGAAAATGTTATGTTGTGGTCCACATTTCACATCCCTCTCTCTGGGTGTATATGGCTTTCTTCACTGAACAATTGGAAGTGGTTTGAAACATTTCATTGTTGAAGAGAGCCATGTTATGGTAAATTATTTTTAAAAATTTTTAGAAAGAAAAAGTACAAAGTACTTGTAGGATTCCAGTTTTTTGTTTTTGTTTTTACTCCAAACATTTCTAATGTTTCCCTAAAATCAAAATGTGTTTTTCAGAAGTCTTAAACATAAACTGAATTTCTTCAAATTGCAATACTTCATTTAAACATATTTCCTTGTTTCTTCAGATACTATCTTTAAGCCTACACATTTTTGGTATTGTGGATGTCTACCTTATGTTTTAAATTTCTAGAAAGCAATGACTACATAATTATAGAATAATAGAATGTTAAATCTTCAAAATCGCCTAGTACATGGGTTGAGAATGAGACATATTTTGAGATATGGTCAGTATAGAAATTGATTTTGCTTCACTATGTATATTTTTGCAAAGTGGTTATTTTTTCCATTGGAGGCCATGGGAAGAAAAGAAAAGGAAATTTTAATAATATGAGGGAAAAAACTAGTCCACGTTCATAATTTAACAAATGATGAAACTTAGACTCAAAGAGGAAACATAACATCCAAATGGTGGTATTTTCATTGTATAATACTAAATACAGCATTATACAAAAGTACACTCGATAAATTTTAGTGGCAGGAACGGGGAAATTAAATTGTTTAGAATAATTAGGAACCTTTTTATACTGAATAGTTGTGGGATGGGAGGGGGGGAAGCAGATAGAGTCAGAAGTATCAGGGATTACATTATAAACACCATAAGAAGAAATTAGTGTCAATTGGGCTGTTTTACAGCCACAAGGACTGCTGAAAACTTTCACAAGATCTAAATTCATGAGGACTAAATCCACAGCATCCCAAAGGAGAAAAAAAAAAAAAGGAAAAGCAATTATATCACTTCAAAGGAAGCTCCAGCTGAATACAAATCCAATGTGTATCACCATAATCTTTGGAAAAGACCATCCCTAAGATTCTTCCTAGTTAGAACATTCTCTGGAGTTAGAAGATATATGAGGAAATTACATGGAAAGTCATCTTTGTATGTACGTTCTTTCCCATGTCATCATCATCTTTCTCAGGGAGACAACCTAAGGCCTAGAAATTGAAAACAGTATCTTAAGAAACAATTTTCAAAACAGCTAAAAACATCCATCATTCTTTAGATTGTTTGTAATCTCTTTAATGTTGTGCTCCTGTATACCATGAAAAAGGAGGGGATGGGAGTTGTTTCTACTTTTCTAATCATTTCCTTTAGGATCTTTTAGAGCTCTTTAGCTCATTATGTTTTTTGCTGTCATTTTAGTTCACACTATTCATTACATAAGGAAGCTCCTCAGGGTCCTTCTCCAAACACCTCTGCTGGGATGACTATAACCAGAGATCACTGTGTTCTACTCTGAGCTAACCCAATCCCTACTGAACAGGCCTCTGTCTTCTAAGAAGGCACAACAGGCATGCAAGAGACTAAAGTGAGCAAAGGAAATATTTTCTTCCTTTCCAAAGGTAAACTTTTCTCAGCTTCCCCATTTTGTAGTGGTGCCGGGAGAATTCCATTTTTTTTTCCAGATCAGCCAGTCCCTTTTTTGCCCTGATTTTATGCAGACTGACTGTTAAAAATGCAGCCTTTACATCACAAAGCTGCAGCTGAGTTTTGTGAAGCTGGAGGCTGAGGTCACTATTGAAAACCACTCAACTGGAACTAGTCAAATATACCCATTAATCAGAACTATTTTACTCTTAAAGTTAGGCCCTAATCCCTAATGTGATCCCCAAAGAAGCCTGTGTTTTGATTTTTTTTTAAATCCCTGGAGTGTTTTGATATTTACATGAGCCACTGAATCTTTCTCTCCCTCCTGTTTGCTCCCATAGAGTAGCAAGCTGTTCAGTTGGTGGAGAACTTTAACTTTTCCCCCAACATTGAGCAAAACCAGACATGTTTGAGGAACATCTGGAATTCCTATCTTTTTTCTTCCTAAACACAGCAGGCAGCTTTCCCTGGAACGTCCCAACCTATAACTATCCCACCTGCCACCTGGTACTCACCCCCCACCAAGTCCCAGACCCTCCTTCCCAGATACTAGCTGTTCTGGTCTCCCTATTGTTTCTCCGTCTTTAAAAAAAAAAAAAAGCCTCCAGGACCCTCCCACTAACAGGAACTCCCCACCAGCAACTCCCTTGTTACAACATCCCCATTCCATCAGAAAGAAAAGAATGGGGAAAAGGGGGGGGGATGTCTCCCAGAGAGAAAAGAATTAAAATCAAAATGGGTAATTAAGATAAAGAAAAAAGGATTTCTATTATTACCAATTTCATAATTTGAAAAGTAGGAAAAATAATATAGATATATACAGAAAAGTTCTCCTCTCTACATATTCTACCACAGAGAGACACTGGCCTTCTTTGCTGTTCCTTGCACAAGAAATACCATCTCCAACACCAGGCACTTTTACTGACTGTCCCTCCATGCCTGGAATGTTCTGTCCCTTAACCTCCAGCTTTTAGCTTCCCTGACTTTCAAGTCTCAACTACAATCCAACTATTTTCATCTTAGTGACTTCTCTCATTGATTATCTCTAAACTATCCTGTATTTATCTTGTTAACACATAGTTATTAACATATGTCTCCTCCAGCTCCTTGAAAGCAGGGATTGTGTTTTTGCTTTTCTTTGTACCCCCAGTGCTTAACACAGTGCCTGGCACATAGTAAGCGCTTAATATGTGCTTAATGACAACAATCTGAAGTCTCTTTTCAAAGTATTAAAATTAACTTAAAATTAGAATCATGGAATTATTTTTTTTAAAAAAGGAACTTAATTACCTAGTCCAATTCTTTCATTTTACAAATGATCTGAGTCACCAGAGAGGTTACAGAAACTGCATATACTCCCTGTTCTTTAATCACACAAAGGGTTTGAACTGATACTAGTCCTGGGGGAAATTGCCTTTAATAATAGAGGTTAGGCTTTCTTTCCTCATACTCATTGATTGGTTCATTAGAACCCCACTCCAGCACCTCAGGGATGATTTTATGAGTTACTTCGAAGGCCTCTTCCAAAAATGAGGAGGGAGAGGAAGGAGAGTAAAAAGAGATTTCAGTATACAATGTGAATTAGATATGGAACAATTATATATGGAATAATTTATTACTGGGGCAGCTAGGTGGCGCAGTGGTTAGAGCACCAGCCCTGAAGTCAGGAGGACCTGAGTTCAAATCTGATCTCAGACACTTCCTAGCTGTGTGACCCTGAGCAAGTCCCTTAACCCCAATTGCCTCAGCAAAAAGCAAAAAAAAAAAAAAAAAAAAAAAAAAGAATAATTTATTACTACTCAAAAAGGAATGCTCAATACAGGACACTCATATAAAAGAAGGGAAAGGATTCGCATGTGCAAAGATGTTTGTAGCAGCTCTTTTTATAATGTCAAGGAATAGAAAATTGAGTGGATGCCCATCAGTTAGGGGATGGATGAATAAGTTATGATATACAAAGGTAATGGAATATTATTGTTCTATAAGAAATGATGAGCAGGCTGATTTCAGAAAAGCCTGGACTTACAGGAATTGATACTGAGTGAAAGGAGCAGAATCAGGAGAACATTGTACACAGTATCAGCAAAATTATATGGTGATCAACTGTGATGAACTTGATTCTTCTCATTAATGCAGTGATTTGAAGCAATTCCAATAGACTTGGGATAGAAAATGCCATCCACTTCCAGAGAGAGAACTATGGAAACTGAATATGGATCACCTTTTTTGCTTTTTCTTTCTCATGGTTTTCTTCCTTTTGATCTTATTTTTCTTGCACAACATAACAAATATGGAAATAAGTTTAAAAGCATTGTTCACTATATTAGATTGCTTTCTGTCTTGGGGAAGTAAGGGAGGGAGTGAAAAAAATTTGGAATACAAAGTCTTATAAAATGAATGTTGAAAGCTATCTTTACATGTATTTGGAAAAATAAAGGACACATAAGCATGTATTCACACAAATTTAAATTAGAATTCAATAATAACTTATAATCATCATTACAATCTTCTATGAGGATAGTACTTTTACTTCATCAGAGCAAAAAGCAGTTTCTCAAGTTGCTGCTTATTCTTTTTTTATATTTCATCCTGTCTCAACACTATCACTCTTCTCTAAACTTGAACCTCCTCTAAATTCTATCCTCAGCTGTATCCATAGTCAAAATCCATCGCTTGTCTTGCTTTTCTTATTGGGCCTAAGACTTTTTAGACCTTTCAGACTTACAAGTCTGGACATATCCATTTTGTTCAGGCAGTTGATTAAGAAAGGAAACACTCATATTCCATGAAGGAAGTATGGAAGGAGCAATAGGGTAGAAAACAACATTTTCTACTTGTTACATGGGACAGAGCACTAGAGAATTACTGCTAAGGTGGCCAAGTGGGAGATGCCTCTATTTTTAACAGACACAGCATCCTACCTCCTTGTTGCTGTCATAGAGTGATGCCATCAGATCAATAGTCAATTTAGAGTTCTGATAAGTGAAACCAGAAAGCATTTTTCCCAGAGGACTAAAGATTAAACATTAGTCATATGTCCTGACAATTAACTAGGATTTATTATTATCTACTAAGACAGTTCCAAGGCACTGTGTTAAGCACTAGGGATACAAAGAGAGGATGTTTAAAGTACAAAGATGACACATACTTTTTTGGATGTGGTCAATGTGGGAATTTATTTTGCTATACTATGTTTATACATATTTATGGTGAGGGGTTTGATGTGTTTTTAATGTTTAATTGGAAGTGGAAAGATGGTAGGAGGAATAATTAAATAGATGCTTTTAAAAATAGATAGATACAGGGGATTTCCAAAGGCAGAGTCAAGATGACAAAGTATAGAAAACTGAGTTCTTTCAACATTCCACTCCATACAACTTTAAAATAATATCTCAAGTCAAATTCTGGAGTAGCAGAATCAACAAAAGGTCAGAGTGAGACATTTTTTACTCCAAGACAACAGAGGAGATCTAAAAGAGAGATCTGTGATATGGGATGAGGAAGCTGGCCTGCAGCCCACATAACTGAAACATCAGGTAGGATTAGGAGATGGTAACCAAAGCAGCAGCAACTTTAGGAGCTCTCAAGTCAAAGACATTATGGGGACCTAGTAACTGGCTGAAAGAGATTGTAGGGTACCCTTGTGCTAACACTGGGATGCAGGCTCAGATTTTGTTTAGTAATTCCACTGCCTATACTCACTTCTGGGTCATAGTTTAAAATAGAGAGTCTCTCTCTCTCTCTCTCTCTCCCTCCCTCCCTCCCTCTTTCTCTCTGTCTCTCTCTGTCTTTCTCTCTGTATCTCTGCTTGTCTCTCTCTGTCTCTCTCCTGTTTCTCTGTCTCTGTCTGTCACTGTCTTTGTCTCTCTCTTTCTGTCTGTCTCTCTCTCTTTCTCCGTGTCTAACTCTATCTCTTTCTCTCTCCCCCACCCTCCTTTTTCCTCCACTTCCCCTTTGACCATTTCATCAAAGAGATCTGGTAGATAGGGCATCCATTTGAAATTAGAGAGACCAGAGCAATACATCTAGCTAGGAGCAGTGACACTGAAAATAAACAGATGTATGAACAGTCACCCAAAGAGGGAGGCAGCTTCAAGGAACATGACTTCTAGTTCTTATTGTAAAAAGTTCATAGAACTCTGGCCCTGGGCTGAGGGAAGGGTTTCAGGCCATAAAGCTCCAGGAGCAGTGTTGCATATGGATGTGTGTATGTATGTATGTGTGTGTATATATAGCAATATACATATACAGGATAAATAGGAAATAATGAACATAGTAAAGAGACTAGAATAAGAGGAGTTAGGAAAGGATTTCAGTTTAAAAAATTGATACTTGAGTTGAAAACTAAAGGAAATGAGTGGAGAAGGGAGAGCATTTCAGGGATGGGAGTTAACCAGAGAAAAAACTTAGAGCTGAGAGATGGAGTCTCCTAGTCATAAAAACAGTCAGGAAGCCACTATCACTGGATTGAAAAACATGTGATAAGGACTAAAGTGTAAAAAATAATACAGAACTAGGATATTAAGGATTTTGAACATCAAATACAGTATTTTGTATTTGATCTTGAAGGCAATAGAGAGTCTTTGGAGTTTATTAGGTGAGTGAGATTCTATAATGGAACTTATGCTTTATGGAAATCACTTTAGTGATTGAATGGAGAATAGATTAGAGCGGGGAATGAGTTGAGGCAGGCAGATTTTTCAGTATACTATTGTAATAATTCAGGTGTGAGGTGATGAGGTCCTGCAATAGAGTGATGGTAATATCAAAGGAAATAAGACAGTGTATTGCAGGAAGTGTTCCAAAGTTGAAATAGACAGACCTTGATAACAGCTTGGATGTGCAGGGGCAGAAATGGTGGGGAATACAAGATTATTTCTAGGAGGGGAATCTGAGGGACCAGGAGAATGGTACTGCCCTCCACAATAATAGGGAAGGGGAAGTGGTTTAGGAAGAACAATAATAAGTTCTGTTTAGGAATACTGAGTTTAAGAAGTCTACTGGACATTCGGTTTACTAAGTCTAAAAGGCAATGGGAAATGAAAGATTGAAGGTTAGCAGAGAGTTTGGTACAGGATAGGGTAGATTTGAGGATCATCAGCATAGGAATTAGCATAATAATTTGATCCATGGGAGCTGATAAAATCACTTACACAAGTTTAGAGGGAAAAAGAGAAAGCCTGTGGCAGGACCCTGAGAGACACCTATAGAGGAAGATCTGGAAAAAAGATCCAGCAAAGGAGACAAAAGAAGGGGCTATCAGATAGATAAGAGAACCAGGATTGATTGGTGTTCCAAAAACTTAGAGAAAAAAAAAGTATCAAGGAGGAAAGGGCGATCAAGAGTGACAGGACAAGGAGAATAAGGATTGAGAAAAGGCTTTTGATTTTGGCAACTAAAAGATCATCAGTAATTTTGAGGAGAGTAGATTCAGTGGAATTATAAGGTCAGAAGCCAAATTTTAAGAGGTTAAGAAGAGAGTGAGAAGAAAGCAGAGACATTCAACATCAATGGCTTTTTTTTAGTTTAGCTACAAATTGCAGAAGAGATATAGGCTGATAATTAGCAAGGATGGAGGTATCAAATGAGAGTTGTGGGGTTTTTTTCCAAGATAAAGGTGACAGTGGGCATGTTTGCATGCGGTAGAGAATAATCCAATAAACAGGAAGAGATTTTAAAAATCAGTAAAAAACAAAACAAAAAAACTAGATGATGTATGAAAAGATTCTCTAAATCACTATTGATCAGAGAAATGCAAATTAAGACAACTCTGAGATACCACTACACACCTGTCAGATTGGCTAAGATGATAGGAAAAGATAATGACAAATGTTGGAGGGGAGGTGGGAAAACTGGGACATTGAAACATTGTTGGTAGAACTGTGAATGGATCCAAACATTCTGGAGAGCAATTTGGAACTCTGCCCAAAGGGTTATCAAATGGTGCATACCCTTTGATCCAGTAGTGCTTCTACTGAGCTTATATCCCAGAGGGCTTTGTTTTTTATTAAAAGCATTTTATTTACAAAACATATGCATGGGTAATTTTTCAACACTGACCCTTGAAAAACTATTCTAGTCCAAATTTTCCCCTTTCCCCTTACCTTCTCCCCTAGATGGTAGGTAGTCCAATACATGTTAAATATGTTAAAATATATATTAAATTCAATATATGTATACATATTTATACAGTTATCTTGCTGCACAAGAAAAGTCAGATCAAGAAGGAAGGAAAAAAACTGAGAAAGAAAACAAAATGCAAGTAAACAACAGAGAGAGTGAGAATGCTATGTTGTGGTTCATACTCAGTTTCCACGGTCCTCTCTCTAGGTGTAGATGGCTTTCTTCATCACTTAAAAATTGGAGCTGGTTTAAAACATCTCATTGTTGAAGAGAACCATGTCCATCAGAATTGATCATCATATAGTCTTCTTGTTGCCATGTATCTCCTGGTTCTGCTCATTTCTCTTAGCATAGTTCATGTAGGTCTCTCCTGGCCTCTCTGAAATTATTTTGCTGCTCCTTTCTTTTTCTTTTTTCTTTTTTTCATTGAAGCTTTTTATTTGCAAAGCATGTGTATGGGTAATTCTTCAACACTGACCCTTACAAAGCTTTCTGTTACAAATTTTTCCCCCCTACTCCCCACCCCTCCTAGGATGGCAAGAAGTCCACTACATGTTAATTATGTTAAAATACTATTTTATTAATATTAAATAAATATTATACTTTAATATACTAACAAAATACTGTTTATTAATATTAAAATAATATTTCCACACTTATTGTTGTGCAAGAAAAGTCGGATCTACAAGAAAAAAAATCTGAGAAGGGAAACATAATGCAAGCAAACATCAATAGAGAGCATGAAAATGTTATGTTGTAGTCCACATTCATATCCTTCTCTCTGGGTGTATATGGCTTTCTTCATCACTGCACAATAGGAACTGGTTTGAATCACATCATTGTTGAAGAGAGCCATGTCCATCAGAATTGATCATCATATAGTCTTGTTGTTGCTGCATATAATGATCTCCTGGTTCTGCTCATTTCACTCAGCATCAGTTCATGCAAGTCTCTCTAGGCCTCTCTGAAACCATCCTGCTGGTTGTTTCTTATAGAACAATAATATTCCATGACATTCATATACCATAATTTATTCAGCCATTCTCCAATTAATGGGCATCCATTCAATTTCTGGTTTCTAGCCACTACAAAAAGGGCTGCCACAAACATTTTTGCACATGTGGGTCCCTTTCCCTCCTTTAAGATCTCTTTGGGATATAGGCCCAATAGAAACACTGCTGGGTCAAAGGGTATGCACAGTTTGATAACATTTTGAGCATAGCTCCAAATAGCTCTCCAGAATGGCTGTATCTGTTCACAGCTCCACCAACAATGCATCAGTGTCCCAGCCTTCCCACATCCCCTCCAACATTCATCATTATCTTTTCCTGTCATCTTAGCAATCTGACAGGTATGTAGTGGTATCTCAGAGTTGTCTTAATTTGTATTTCTCTGATCAATAGCGATTTGGAGCACCTTTTCATATGCCTAGAAATAGTTTTGATTTCTTCATCTGAAAATTGTGTGTTCATATCCTTTGACCCTTTATTGATTGGAGAATGACTTGATTTTTTATAAATTTGAGTCAATTCTCTATATATTTTAGAAATGAGGTCTTCATCGGAACTTTTGAATGTAAAAATGTTTTCCCAGTTTATTGCTTTCCCCCAAAGAGATCTTAAAGGAGGGAAAGAGATCCACATGTGCAAAAATGTTTGTGGCAGCCCTTTTTGTAGTGGCAAGAAACTGGAAACTGAGGGTGGCTATCAGTTGGGAAATGGCTGAATAAGTTATGGTATATGAATGTTATAGAATATTATTGTTCTATAAGAAATGATCAATAGGATGATTTCAGAGAAGCCTAGAGAGACTTACATAAACTGATGCTAAGTGAAATGAGCAGAACCAGGAGATCATTATACACACCAACAGCAAGATGATCAATTCTGATGCATGTGGCTCTTTTCAACAATGAGATGAGTCAGGCCAGTTCCGATGATCTTGTGATGATGAGAGTTATCTAAACCCAGAGTGAGGACTGTGAGAACTGAGTATGGTTGACAACAGAGCATTTTCACTCTTTTTGTTGTGGTTTGCTTGAATTTAATTTTTTTCTCTTTCTTTTTCCTTTTTGATCTGATTTTCTTTTTCAAGAAGATAATTGTATAAATATGTATGCCTATATAGGATTTAACACATATTTTTATCATGTTTAACATATATTGGATTACTTGCCATCTAGGGGAGAGAATGAGGGGAAGTAGGGGAAAATTGGAACACAAGGTTTTATAAGGGTCATTGTTGAAAAATTATCCTTGCATATGTTTTGAAAATAAAAAACTTCAATAAAAAAGCAGGATGATGGGGAGAATAATCTGTTATTGGAAGAGACAGTGTGGAATGGCATGTCTTGAACAAGTAGAAAGATTAGCCTTGGTAAGGAATAAAGCCACTTAGATGGCATATGAGTGATAAAAAATGAGGAAGAGGGGGAAAGAGGGAACCTGTGGTGAATGACCTCAATTTTTTCTGCAAAATATAAAGAAACATTCTCAACTGAAAGAGTCAGAGAAGGGTGGAGTGGGGGTGGGAGGAAACCAGGGGAAATTTGAGGAGGAATGAAAAGGTTTGGAAGAGCCACTGTGAAGGGTAGGGCAGTGAGTCGGTAAAAGGAGGCATAGTAAGATTGCCTCACAGCAGTGAAGGGGTTCAGTTGAGGTTGGGTAACATAGATTTGCAATGGATATAGTCAGAAAAAAATGATTTTTTTTTGTTCAGCAGCACATGTATAGGACTGAAGGTAGCAAATGGTAGGAGTGATCCAAGGCCACCTGTGTGGTTTCTGGGAAGTAATATGTTGTGCTATCATACTATCATGAAACACACAGAACATAATGTAACAAAGAAGTAGAATGAAAAATGTGAAGCACTCATGGTTACCTCCAACGAATGTATTAAGGAAAACTGAAGGAATTTGAAAAACTGCTAGTTGTATTAATCTTATTGCTGAGAGATCAGTACACTAATTTATTTTTATCATTCAGAATAGCACTGGATCATATTCTCAAAACAGATCATAGGTCTGCAAGTTCCATGAATCACACATTTCTTGATATTCAATAAGTTGGGAATCTAAATGCTATCATGCATAGTTTTCAGAACATTATTGATTCCTGAATAGAAGGCTTAACTGAAGGGAATTTCCCTTTGGGAAATAATGCATAAAATAATGTATGAACATTTTTTTTCGAAAAAGAAATATCTAACCCCAAAAAAATATATTACTAAAGTGTAAATTTAGGTGTGAAACTTATGTGAGCCTAAGTTTAATCATCAGTAAAATGAAAGTAATAGCACTTGCCTTACCTTTCTTGGAGGGTTCTTGTGAGGATAAAATCTGAGAAAGTAGAGAAAAGCATTTTATAATAAAAATAGATTTAGCTAATATGCTACAATTTTTAAAACTTGCCATACAACAACCCTGTGAAGTAGGTAGAGCAGGCATTCTTACTTCATTTTATACTTGAGAAATCTGAAGTCCAAAGAGATGATGTATCTATGCTAGACTTGTAGGGAAACCAAGACTCAGGTCCAGATCTCCTCATTCTTTCTGTCATATTATAAGCTATTTAATATAACTTTTTAAATTCTTTCTTAATTGCAAAAAATATAAGCACTCAGGAAAAATTAAAGAAATCCATTTTTGTAAGGTCAATCTCCAATGGCTCAATCAGCACATTTGAAAATGAATTCCCCAATTAATAAATGGTTAAAGGATATGAATGGGAAATTTTTATATAAAGAAATAAAAACAATTTATAGTCATATAAAATGTGCTATATCATTATTGACTGGAGAAATGAAAATTAAAGCAACTTTGAGATATCATTTTATATGTATTAGATTGACTAAAATTATTGAAGGATAAACAACAAACGCTGGAGGGGGTGTAGAAAAATTGGATGTGGAATTGTGAACTGATCCAACCATTTTTGAGAGCAATTTGGAATAATGCTCCAAAGGGAATAAATCCTATACCCTTTGACTAAACAACACTACTATTAGTTCTATTTCCAAAGAGATTGGGGAAAAGGAAAAGAATCTATATATTCCAAAATATTTAGAGCAGCTCTTTTTGAAGTAGCAAAGAACTAGAAATTGTGGGAAAGCCCATCAATTGAGGAATGGCTGATCAAGTTATAGTATATGATTATAATGGAATATTATTACTCTATAAGATATGATGAGCTCAATGACCTTAGTAAAATATGGATAGATTTGCTTGAAATAATGAAGAGCAAAATGAACAAAATGAAGAGAGCATTGTAAACAGTAATGGCAATATCATTTTAAAAAACAACTTTGGCTAAATAAGTCATTTTGACTATTATAAATACACAAATTAGCTACAGAAGATGTATGAAGGAAGATACTATCTACATCCAGATAAAGAACTGATAAATAGAAGTGTATGTACAGAGAGATTTTACATAGATGTACATTTTTGTCTTTGATGGTAGTCATCTCAAAGGGGAATGAAATAAAAGAAATTTATATTATAACTTTATTATATATTTAACAAGGAATAGTAAGTTGAATATAATAGATTTGTAATTTCATGTGCAATCATCTTCTTATTAGCTGTTATAGACATGTTTGTTTTATTTCATAAATTTAAAATAAGACAAAAAAATGTTTAAATAAAATGAAATCCTGCAGTGCTTACTATTATTAATGGATGGACAGAGTCCACTAATTTCACTTTACCTTTATATTCTTGATTGTTTAACATAAAAACTATATTTTACCTGTAGGAAGTTTTCTACTCTTTATTTACTCTTGATTCCCAAAAATGGTATTCAAATTATAAATAAAATTCTGTCAAATTCTTCTCCCATTCAGCTTCATTACTTAAAAAAAAAAAAGGAAGGAAATATTCATTTATTAAGCACCTACTTATGTCCAGGAGCCTTTACAAATTATCTCATTTACTCCTTACCGTACCTTGGGAGGTAGGCATTATTATGATTCCCATTTTACAAATAAGGAAACTGAATCAGACAGGTTAAGTTGACATGCCCGATTTCACATATGAAGTAGGATTTGAACTCAGGTCCTCCTGATTCCAGGCCCAGTATTCTACTACATCACCTAGCTGCTTCAAAAACTTAATATCATTTGGTTCTCTAAATAAAGCCAGACTCATTCTTTTCCAAAAGGCTGTTTCATCTGTTTCATTTATTGCCAGCAGGAATAGCAGCAATAATGCAAGGAGTTAGCAAATTTTACACAAAATCATGAGGCTTCATTTCTTTCCCCATAAAACTCTTCTTTGAAAATAGTCTAACAAAGAACTTTATGGTTCCTTTCAGATTTTCTTCTTTTTAATATAAAAAGGCATCACATTTTAAAACTAATAATTTTTTTGCCTTTTAAAAAAAATGGAAATGAATCATTTTCAAAGTAAATTACTTACAGGAAACTGGCAGCCTGCTTAACAACATTTCATTAAAAACCTAGGATGAACATATGTCAGATCAAACACACACACCACACACACACACACATATACAAACTAACTAGTAAAGTAAGAGGTCAATACAGAAAATTTAAATTTTTTAAATGGAAAAGAATTAACCAACTTAAAAAAAAGTAAATGCCTATAAAATATGATAGATCAAACTAAAAATTACTTCAAGGCTATATGATTTCATTAGTTTGAACTCTACCTACACCAATACATGCTATAATATAAACTCTGTTTGGTTTTTATAACCTGACCCCAACCTCTCCTAGCCCCAATGTATATTACCCTACCTCAAGCTCTCTATAATCCAGACCCACTTGCCTTCTCTCTGTTCTAACACAATATACTCCACCTCCCAGCTCCATGCATTTCCACTGCCTCTGCTCTATTTCAGGAATATACTCCTTCCTCACCTCCACTTCAAAGAATACTTCTTATCTTCAAGAGAAAGCTCAAACACCATCTTCTAGGTGAGTCATTCCTATAGTCTCAGGTGTTAATGCACTCCTATATTTAACTATTTTGTATTTATTTATTTTTTCTCTTCACATATGTTCTGCATATACTTTAAAGTTAAATGCTTGAAGTTGCAAAATACAAAATAAATCCACATAAATCATCAGCATTTTTATATATCACTAACAAAGTCCAGTAGCAAGAGATACAAAGAGAAATTCCATTTAAATTAACTGTTGATAATATAAAATATTTGGGAGTCTACCTGTCAAGGCAAAGTCAGTAAATATACAAACACAATTACAAAACACTTTTGACACAAATAAAGAGAGATCTAAACGACTGGGAAAATATCAAGTGTTCTTGGAGAGTCTGAGTGAATATAATAAAAATGATAATACTACCTAAATTAATATACTTATTTAGTTCCATACCAAGTAAACTCCCAAGAAATTATTTTACAGATCTAGAAAAACAATCATAAAATTTATCTGGAAGAACAAAAGGTCAAGAATTTCAAGGGAATTAATGAAAAATGCAAATGAAGGTGGCCTAGCTGTATCAGCTCTAAAACTATATTATAAAGTAGCAGTCATCAAAACCATTTGGTACTGGCTAAAAAAA
>JAJPUD010009017.1:58458-80233 GCA_023553655.1 Myrmecobius fasciatus
TTGTTGAAGAGAGCCATGTCCATCAGAATTGATCATTATATAGTCGTGCTGTTGCCTTGTACAATGATCTCCTGGTTCTGCTCATTTCACTTAGCATCAGTTCATGCAGCTCTCTCCAGGCCTCTCTGAAATCATCCTGCTGGTCGTTTCTTACAGAACAATAATATTCCATAACATTCATATAACATAATTTATTCAGCCATTCTCCAATTGATGGGCATCCATTCAGTTTCTAGTATCAAGCCACTACAAAAAGGGCTGCCACAAACATTTTTGCACATGTGGGTTCCTTTCCTTCCTTTAAGATCTCTTTGGGATATAGGCCCAATAGAAACACTGCTGGGTCAAAGGTTATGCACAGTTTGATAATTTTTTGAGCATAGTTCCAAATCGCTCTCCAGAATGATTAGATCCATTCACAGTTCCACCAACAATGTATTAGTGTCCCAGTTTTCCCACATCCCCTCCAACATTCATCATTACCTTTTCCTATCATCTTAGCCAATCTGACAGGTGTATAGTGGTATTCCAGAGTTGTCTTAATTTGCATTTCTCTGATCAATAGTGATTTGGAGCACCTTTTCATATGACTAGAAATAGTTTTAATTTTTTCATCTGAAAATTGTCTGTTCATATCCTCTAACCATTTATCAATTGGAGAATGGCTTGAATTCTTATAAATTCGAGTCAATTCTCTATATATTTTAGAAATGAGGTCTTTATCAGAACCCTTAGATGAAAAAATTATTTCCCAATTTATTGCTTCCCTCCTAATCTTGTCTGCATTAGTTTTGTTTGTACAAAAACTTTTTAACTTAATATAATCAAAATTATCTATCTGGTGTTCAATTATGAGTTCCAGTTCTCCTTTGTACACAAATTCCTTCCTTCTCCACAGATCTGAGAGGTAAATTATCCTCTAATTTTCTTATAATATCACTCTTCATGTCTAAACCATGAACCCGGTTAGATTTTATCTTGGTATGTGGTGTTAGGTATGGGTCAAGCCCTAATTTCTTCCATACTAGTTTCCAATTTTCCCAGCAGTTTTTGTCAAATAGTGAGTTCTTATCCCAAAAGCTGGGGTCTTTGGGTTGGTCAAACACTGGATTGCTATAATTATTGCCTATTTTGTCCCAGCAGGATGATTTCAGAGAGGCCTGGAAAGACTTACATGAACTGATCCTAAGTGAAATGAGCAGAATCAGGAGATCATTGTGCATGGCAACAACAAGATTATATGATGAACAATTCTGATGGGCATGGCTCTTTTCAACAATGAGATGAGTCAGGCCAGTTCCAATGACCTTGTGATGATCAGAGCCATCTGCACCCAGAGTGAGGAGTGTGGGAACTGAGTGTGGACCACAGCATAGTATTTTCACTTTTTTTGTTGTTGTTTGCTTGCATTTTGTTTTCTTTCTCATTTTTGCCCTTTTTGATCTGCTATTTCTTTTGCAACATGATAATTGTGGAAATATGTATCCATATATTGGATTTAACATATATTTCTACCAGGTTTAACAAATATTGGACTATTTACCATCAGGGAAGAGATGGGGGAAGAAGGGGAAAATTGGAACACAAGGCTTTATAAGGGTTAAGTTCGAAGAATTATCCATGCACATGTTTTGAAAAATAAAAAAGCTTTAATTTAAAAAAAAAGATTAAAATAGGCTAAAGCAATAGAATTTATATATATTTATATATATATATATATGTATATATATATATATCAAGAACAATTGTTCATGCCCTCATAAACATTGATGGAATACTAAGAATTTCAAAAGAATAAGGATTGTTCATTCCTCATGGCTTCAAGAACTTTACAATCAATACATTTCTTAATCACTGGCAGCCTATTGTGAAATAATTTTTAATGATAATAATAAAATCAAAAACTAAAAAAAAAAACGTTTAATTGTTTGGAACTAGTAAGACTATAAGGACACTCTGTATATGTCCATGATTCCCTCATTAGAATATAAGTACTGTCCAAATAAGGATGATTTTACATGTAGTTTTATTCCCAGTGCCTGGCACACTAGATATTTAATAGATGCTTGTTGATTGATTGATTAAGATATTAGTTGTGACCAAGAAAAAAATTCTATTTTTAATTTATTTTTTTATTATTATTAAAGCTTTTTATTTGTATAACATAGATATGGGTAGTTCCCCAACATTGATCTTTACAAAGCTTTCCATTACAAATTTTACCCCCAGTCCCCTCCCCTCCCCTAGATGGCAGGAAGTCCACTACATGTTAATAATGTTGAAATGCTTGAGAAGTTATGCAAGAAAAATCCTATCTACAAGAAAAAAAAAAGAATCAGAGAAAGGCAACACAATGCAAGCAAATGTCAATAGAGATTATGAAAATGTTACGTTGTGGTCCATATTTCATTTCCCTCTCTCTGGGTGTATATGGTTTTCTTCAGTGAACAATTGGAACTGGTTTGAGACAATTCTTTATTGCAGAGAGCCATGTCCATCAGAATTGATCATCATGTAATACTGTTGTTGCTGTGTATGATGATCTCCTGGTTCTGCTCGTTTCACTCAGCATCAGTTCATGCAAGTCCCTCCAGGCCTCTCTGAAATCGTCCTGCTGGTCGTTTCTTACAGAGCAATAATATTCCATAACATTCATGTACCATAATTTATTCAGCCACTCTCCAATTGATGGGCATCCCTTCAGTTTCCAGTTTCTAGCCACTACAAAAAGGGCTGCCACAAACATTCTTGCACAAAAAAATTCCATTTTTAACAATAAGCCTTCTGGTTATGAGCCCCTTTAAACTTACTAGGCTAGTTCCCAGATAGCAGATATATAGTGAGTTACTAGACCCATGGTTGAAGTCTTTCCAACTTGCTGGTACTAGTCCAAATGTGTGTTCCCCTGATACATGCTGACACCTCATCTAGGAATAGGAATTGAGTAGAAGAAACTGGAAAATTGAGATGACCAAAAAAGAAAATGAACAGCCATCCTGGTCAGGGTTGTCACCACATTGGGACACCAAGAAGTACTGCCTCATTAGGAGCTCCCAGGTCCCAACCGGAAATCCCTCTTTCCCAGACATAAGTACATTATATATACACACCATGATTAGACCTTGGGCATCATTAGAGCAAAATGCCTGCATTTAGCTCTGACCCACAGGATGAAACAGAGTGGAAATAAGAAGAAAGACTTGGGTGTGTTAAGTTAGATAAAGCATGGCTGTGATTATGCCAATTACCTGCAATTTGCTCTCCTACATATAGTTTATATCCTGAAAGTCCTTGCACTATAGTTAAGCTTTTCCTACACTCAAAATAGTTAACAGTGTGTGAAATTCTGGTGACTCACTACCCATAGAGAAGAGATTGAAGAGGAGTAAAGGAGCAAGTCTAAGATCCTCAAGATCAAAGTCTAAAGATGAGAGTCTTTTTTAATTCCTTTGGTGGCTTTTTCAGTCATAAAATGAAAGGAGTTAGACTCGATTAGAGGTTTGTAGCAATTTTTTGTGAGGAAAGGCTGCCTTTCATTTCATCAAAGCCTTGAAATCACTTAGAAGGAAAATATTAATAGTGAAGTCCTTTAAGCTGAGTAGTGCATTGATGCCTACCAACTTGGAACTCCACTGGCTGAATATCCCTACACTAAATGATCTGTGTGACCATCAACAGAATCAGAAAACAGGAAAATCCAGAAAAACTGAATTCATATACCATCTCTGACATGTACTAGTTGTGTGACCTTTCTAAGTTTCAACTTTCTCATCTGTAAAGTGGAGATAATGCCTATTGTACCTACCTCACAGAGTTGTTGTGGGGTTCAAATGAAATTAAATATTTAAAGCACTTAGAAAACTTTAAAATGCTATATAAATGTCAGGTATTTATTATCCCTTCTAGCTCTAAAATTCCTGACTTCAAAGATACTCAATACAATCAGCCCATAAATAACTTTTAGACTTGTGGGGAATTGATTTTTTAAGCATTTACATTTCCTATATAACAGAGTATTTGGAGCCAATAATCCCTCCCTGCTGCTGGTGGGGATAAAGTTCTGAACCCTAACTGGATCGTGTGACTCATAGTTCAGGAGGGCAGCATTCACTCCCTGCCCTAAGAGAAATTGGCCTATCATGTGATTTGAGAGTGGCAAGGTGAGGGAAAAGGTAGAATTCCTCTACTCCAAGAACTTTTGAATTGCTCTGCAGTGGGGCAGAGAAGATAAGCAGAAGAGATGGACTGGGAGCTGAACTTTACAAGGGAGAAACCTTTGCAATAAAGAACATTAGTCTCAGTTCAAGCCTGCACTTTATAGAATAAAGAACTAAGATTGACCATGTCAGGGGTGATCATCCCTTAAAGAATAAAGGAAAATTACATAAAGATTTTCCTTTTTTCCAATTTCCTCTCCCACTATACATGTTTGTTAATCTTCTTCTAATATTATCTACAAAGAATGCCTTACACTACGTGTCTGCATACTTATTCCATCATGGGGAAGGAAAAATGTAGAATGTAAATGGCCAACTGTGATATACAAAATCAAAAAACAGGGAGATTCCATATATCTATACTAGTGATTAGAATTTTATCCTAACTTAGGAGCTCCAGAGCTATCTTTGTGAAATAATCTCAAAGTGATAATTTTTATTAATATTTTGTATTTATAAGCTCTCTAAAATTGCAGAGAAAGTGATCTATGTGGACCTATAAGATCTTTTCTTTGTTGGAGCCAGATTCAGATCAATAGAATGCATTAACAAGGTAAATCTCTAGCTTGAGACAATGAAAAGAAGCAATAGAAGTGTGGACCAAAGGGAACATCACACACACTTCACACTCCATTCCTATGGACCACCTTTTAGGGGAAAAAGATATACTATGGGAATATTCAATTCTTCCCTAAATTGCTATGGAAGAGGGAGAAAGAAAGATCTGAGTACCTAGCCAGTTTTATTTCACAGCAACAACTTCTAGTTACACCAATAAAATCCATTTAAATTCCTTAAGATTGTTGACTAAATCATTAGGGAAATAGTTACCTTATTTTGCTCCAAGGAGTTTTGCTTCAATATACAAGATACAAAAAGGAAAAATATGTATGGTAGTAAAATTTCTTTACCATAAAATAGTGATCAGAGAACATTACAAACATTCATGAATACATATTAATTTCATAAACATATATATAAATTTTAATATCCTCTGCAGTAATCAATTAGGATTAGCTCATTAAAAGAAAAAGTCATGGAAATAATTGTTTTAATATAAATATAATATTTTAGAGGAAAAATTAAAAGCATAACACAACAAACACTTCTCAACAGTCCTGAAAAAAGGTCCTTTGAATTGTAAATAATTGGTGATCACTTGAGACAATCTGTATTGCTTTTATTTATAATGAATGTAAAAAGTGAGTTTTAAAAGACAAACTTTTCAGTCATGTCCAATTCTTCATGAACCCTTTTGAAGTTTTCTTGGAACATTTGCCAACTAATTTTACAAATGAGGGAACTGAGGCAAACAGAGTTAAGTGACTTGCCCAGGTCATACAACAATGTCTGAGGCCAGATTTGAACTCATAAAGATGACTCTTCCTAATTCTAAAACCTGTTTCCTATCCATTCACTTAGCTAAAGACAAATCAGTAGGGATAATAATGATTAACCAAAGAATAGAAAAGTTAATTTCCACATACCATTCAATCTTAACACTTCAAAAAAAATTTTAAGGAAATCTAGAGAAAAAATAGAGTAGTCCACAGGATAAAAAGATAAAACTCAATGAGCAAAGCAAAAGCTTCATATCAACTATAATACTTACAGCTCCCCATCTAAAACTTACCCCACTAGCCAAGTGAAACCAACACTAACAAACATGAAGGTTTGTGTATGAGGGTAAAATTATAGGAACTTGAGCAAATTATTTATCCTTATTAAACCTCAGTTTCTAGAGCAACAAAATTAAGAGGCTGAATTAGATGACCTTTAATACACTTTTCAGTTCTATGATCTAGAAGTACTAGCAGAACTGAGAATTTAAAAGAAATGGATAAATACCTACAAAAATATGAAATGCCCAAACTAAGAGAACATAAAAAACATTAAAAAAAACTTCCTTGATATCTGAACAACATGTGATATATGATTGAAATGGAATATTACTGTGCTATGAAAAATGATGAATAGAATGATTTCAGAAAAACCTGTTAAGAATGACATGAATTTATACAGAGTGAAATAAACAAAAAAAAAAAAAAATCAAGAGAACATTATACATAGTAATGGCAATATTGTTCAAGGATTAGCTATGGTTGAGTTAGCTGTTCCCAGCAATATAATGATCCAAAACAATTCAAAAGGAATCATGATTTTAAAAATGCTATCCATCTCCATGGAAAGAAATAATGGAGTTTAAATGCAGATCAAAGTATACCATTTTTCATTTAAATTTTGTGAGCTTTTTAGGAAGGGGATCTGTATTTTTTCACAACATGACTGATATGGAAATATGTTTTGCATAAATTCATATATATAACATGTAAAATTGCTTATCAGGTCAGGAAGGAGAGGGGGGAAGGGAGACAGGAAGAGAGAGAATTTAGAATTCACTTTTTTAAAAATATTAAAATTGTTTTTACATGCAACCAAGAAAAAATAAAATATTATTATGTTTTTAAAAATATGACTGAAAGTATATATTTAGATTGAGAAATCAAAATGAAAGAGTAGCAGAAAGAATTTGAATGGAGCTCTCCCAACCCAACTCTTCAAAATAGATCTAGAAACTACACTGGACTGAGTCCTAATCAGGAAATCCAAGGGGAAAAAATGTGACTCATTTTTTCCAGCTTAAATTGGCATAGGAAGACAGTGATCAGCAAACCCTGAGGAAGAGGATCTAGTCAAGAATAAAATTACAGGGAATCTCAGGCACAAGAGGAAGCTTTCCATTTAGTCAAGAAGAGATCCCCAAGTCCAGCACAAAGAGATTTGAACTTGTGCAAAGTACAAGAATAGATGAAAACTGGCAGCTATTAATATTATAATTAATATTAATAGCTAAACTATTCTAAATCAGATATCTGAAAAATGGACCAGTTCCTAGGTATAGTGTTCTAGGGATGAGAAGAAATCACAGGTCCAGGCTATGTTCCAAGCAAAGAGTAAGGTCAGAAGTAAGTAGCAGCTGTGTAATTCGGATCTCAGTATTAGAGCTGATCTCAATTCCAACTTCTAGCCCAGTCTGAAACCTATAGTAGAACAACCAGAGTAGTAATCCCACACTAAAGAGGAACCTGCAGTTCTGTCACTCTGTACCAGAAGAGTTTCAAGCTAACTGATAGTGACTGATTCTAGCAGCAGACTACTGGAAATCCAAAAGGAGCAAGCACACAAGAACATTGTTTAGACCTAACCTCATGTCAGGAACTTTCAGAGCCCAGACTAAGAGGGTAGAAATAATTCCTGATTCTAGATTAAACCAGTCCCCAGGCTATGATATGGCTGAAATTCTGGAAAGATATAACAATCAGCACCCAACAAAAGCCACAGGAGGATCAGACATTCTCGCCAAAAATGAAAAGCCTGGCCCTAATATAAAGTCTGAAGTAAGGAAGAAGATTGGAAGAAACAAAAAAGAGATATCTGTTCTACTTCCCTTCTAAACCCCATGCCACACAATAGCAGCTTGTGCTATATCTAGCTTATTTGAACATATTTCTTTATACATTGTATCTTCCATTAGAGTGTGAACTGCTTGAGGACAAGAATTATATTTTTTACTCTTTTTGTAATCTCAGAACATAGTCCAGTGCTTGGCACATAGTGGGTGCAAAATAAATATTTATTGACAGACTGACATGTCATTTCTAACAAATAAAATCTTGTTAATTTCTGATGTTGAGCTACTTGACAATGCCAAGGATTTTGGTGGCTAAAAATTTTTTTAAATCTCTGAATCTTAAGAGATATGGCTGTAGGACTTCCAGGAACAGTTGTCAGGCTTCTAAGTAAGAGACCAAGAATGAAAGAGGGTGAAATCTACTAAAGAAAACAGGATAGAATGAGATTGGATACAGATGGAAAAGAGTTAGCCTTAGCATTGACAAGAAGAAAGGTCACTTCTTCATGTGAGATATAGTGAGATATATAGAGAGATAGAGTGATAGATATAGAGAGATAGAGTTAGAAATAGTGTCAGAAAATATGTTTCCTGCAAATTGGCACAATTTCCTATATGTAGTACTAATAACATTTAAAAAAATCTCTGTGCCACAAAGAGCACCCAAATTACATTACCTTCTTTTGTGATTCTATTCTAATTCATTGAACAATTAGATTCAGGCAAATTATTCAAACTAGCCCACTGCAAGTTTTCTTCTAGCAAGATTTCAAATTTTTGTTTTTTATTTAATTTGGTTGTTTTTTTTTTCTTTCAGAGGCACTTATTTTCTAACATGATTTCAAATTTTTGTTTTTTATTTAATTTGTTTATTTTTTTTTCTTTCAGAGGCACTTACTTTCTGGAAGGCTATTTTCTAAGCCTTAAAAAATAAGATTCCTTCTCCAAAGGAGAGAAAAGAAAAGCAGAAGAGAAAAAATAGTTAAAAGGACAGAACTTATTAAGTCAGAGTTCTTAAAGAGAAGATAAAGTTGTAAGCTGCTATTGGAGTCATTGAGTTTTTAAAAAAAACTTAAAAGTTCAATTTTGCTACAGACTGAACACATTTTGCTGGCAGACCATCTTAGACATGCATAAAGGATAAAAAAGAAAATTTGTTGCCAGTAACTACCTATTTACACAACCAAAAATAACTGTTAAATTTGTTTTAAAATCAAAGATCTTTCTTTTGAAAACTACTTAGTCTAATCACCAGAAGTAGGCCAATTTAATTTGTCTAAGAATTTGCAAGTTTCTTCCAAATATTGCACTATTTCTATAGTGAGTAAAAGATAAAATGCTAGTATTTTCTAGGATGGAACCATTTTTCTCCTGAGGCTATATCTCATTTTTTATGCACTTACAACTTTTTTGATTTGGCCTCCATTCTATGGATAATGTAAAATCCAGTCTCAAAGCTCAATAGCCAGAGCAATCAACTTGAAGCCTCACAGGAAATGTCATGTCAGTCTGTCAATAAATATTTATTTTGCACCCACTCCTTTGTCTCCTTAACATTCAACTTGGTGCATGATACTGTAGATGAACAAAGCCAACATCCCTTGATACCATTGTAAAGAGAGAGAAAGGCTTATCTCTGGATGGTTTAGCCCTTAGACTGTGTGACACAAAGAATTTATGGAAATAAACATGGATATGGACAGAAATAAATGTTCATTAGCATGTTAAACAGATTTTGCTTTTTCAAATTCTCTGAGCCTAAATGAGGACTCACCAAAACCGGCAACATTACAACAAAATCTTCAGTATTTTTCTAAAGGTCCCTTATTTCTATTCATTTAGCGCTGAAGTTTTTTTAAAGGAAGGTTTCATAAAGAATCCAGCATTTTAGTTGGGCTTTTAAGGGTGGCTTGGGATTCAAAAGGCAAAATGCATCAATATGGCTTTAACATGGAACAGAAGATTTAGAAAAAAAAATGTATTGCAATAACAAAAAGATTAAGTGAAAATTTTAAAAAATTTTAAAAGAGAAAAATAGTTTGCCTGGCAAAAAATGACAACCCAATAACAAAAAAGTAAACTGCTTTCTATTCTTCAGGCATGTCTTTTGATTTCCTGCCTATATGTCTTTGTCCATGTTTCCCTATACCAAAGTTCTTCCCTCCTTTTGCTTTGGCATCATATTTATTTCTGAATATATATGCCTCTGTCTCATATCCAGCAAGTCTTCTTTTGTAACAAAGGAAGAAAGGAAAGAATGAAGGGAGAAAGAAATGAAAATTTTATTATTTCCTATGTGCTATCCACTATATTAAGTGTAGGGGATACAAATCAACTTAAAAGAATAATCCATGCCCTCAAAGAGCTTACATTCTAATGGAGGGCGTCGATATATGAAAGGGAACTAAAAGGAAAGGAAGGGGGAAGGTATCCTGCACAAGGGTATAATTTTCTAGTCCCAAAACTAGGAACAGGTCCCAGATGGGAATGTGGGATGATATGGACCCTTCCCTAAATGAAGACTACACAAAAAACTCAAAGGGGTGGAGGTCTTGCAGAAGGTTGAGAAGGCTAGCAAGGGTTGAATGCTTCAGAAGGAAAAAGGTTCAGGAATTGAGGGAAGTTATAGGCTGAAGAGTATAGTTTGAAAGTCTGGAAGCCAGGCATAGGACCAGAAGGTGAATGACAGTTAGTAATGAGTTCATCTGTTCTAGGATCATAATAATGGGATTTGAGAAGAGGAGATGCCTTGAAGAGATTCAGTCAGTAGAACTTGGTACTTTGTCATAGAAAGGAAGATTGAAAGACAACCACAAAGTTATTTAAAATAAGAAACAAAAGTTACTATTGGTACTACAGACAGAAATAGTAAATTTAAAAGAAGAGGAAGGGTCAGGAGGACACATTGATGAAGTACACCATTATTGTAGAGATAAAACATGTATAGTGATTATCAGCTTCCTTGGACTTACTGAACTTAAATACAATGGAAATTAATACTTAGGCATTCAACTATGTGAAAGTTATCTCAAAAATGAAGTCTGATTTGCCAAGGAAACACATTTGAAAACTAACTATCCAATAATAATCTGAAAACAAAACAAACACTAAATTTTCTCCAAGGGTCTCTGTAAATGCTTATGGAACTTAAAATATTCCAAACAAAACTTTATAGTACAATGACCTATGTTAACGTTCCCTTGATTCACATTTATAAGTTGAATCCAAGAAGTGGTGGGAGTAGGGTGGGAGAGACTACCAGATTCAAAATAGACTGTGAATCACAATTCCTAAAATTATAGCTCACAAACCTCTACTATACAGTCTTTTTCAATAGACAGTCAGCTAGTAATTCAATAAATACTTACTAAGCATCAGTTGTGCCAGACATTGTTAAATAATGGGGATACAAAGAAACATAAAACAGTCCTTACTTTCAAGTAATTCACAGTACAATGAGAAGACAAGAAGCAAATGATCAAGTACTAGGTAAGTTGGAAATAACAAAAAGAAGGAACTAGGGAAGGGGAGAAGGGAAGGAAGAAAGGAATAAACATCTATATAATGTGTAGAATTGTGCTAAGCATTTTACAAATATCTCATTTGAGATTCTGGAATTAAGAGAGATCAGGAAAGGCTTCCAGTAAAAGATGGGATTTTATGTGGGACTTGAAAGAAGGCAAGGAAGCCAGAAGGTGGACATGATGAAGTACATGAATGTAACGAACAAATAAAACTAAATAGAGATTGCTATGTGCAAAGTGTTATGTTAGGTGCTGAACATATTGTTATTGTTATTCAATTGTTAATGTTATTCAATCATTTTCAGTAATGTCTGCCTCTTTGTGACCCCATTGGGAGTTTTCTTGGCAAAGATACTAGAGTGGTTTGCCATTTCCTTCTCCAGCTCATTTTATAGATGAGGAAACTGAGGCAAACAAAGTTAAGTCATTTGTCCAAGGTCACACAGCTATACTGTGTCTGAGGCCAGATTTAAACTCAGGAAAATGAGACTTCCTGACTCCAGCCCTGGTAATCTATTCATTGTTGAAGATACAAATAGAAAATTAAGATAGTCCTTGTCTTCAAGGAGTTCACCTTCTAACAGAGGGAAATGTGTAAGAGATTTCATTTGTAATACAATGTTACTGTGCTATAATGAGAAATAAATATAAAGAATCTACAGAAGAATCAGAAGAATGAACTGATACAAATTGATACAAAGTAGAAAATAATATGCACAGTTGCTATAATAATGTAATTAGAAACAGCTAAAAATGTTAAAAACTGAATGATGGGCAATTCCAAAGGAGTTTGGCCCATTTGTATTTTGTCATACCACATTTGGCCCATTCTCATGTGTAAATTAGAAAACACACTTCCCTCTTTAATGCACAGGTAGGCTAACATGGGTGTAGAACTTGGTATATGCTGTTAGAATTGTTTGATGTGTTGATTGCTTTGGTTGAATTGATGTTTTTATCTTCCTTTTTTATTCTTAGTCATAGATAACATCTCTCTGGGTAAAGGATCAAAGGGGATATTTTTAGAATTTAAAGTGATGTAAAAACTATATTTATTAAAGAATATAAAGTGGAAAAAAACAGGCTCCAAAAACATGCTTTTTATTTCCTGCCTTGCTTCTAGACCTACACTTTCTATGTCTGCCAATCGTGGGAGTTGAAAGGAAGTAATACAAAGAATTACATTACCTCCTCCAACTTCCATATAAAGGGATGCTGGAAATTGATCTATACCACTCCATTGTCTATTTTCTATAACAATCCTCTGAGGATGTGGGACTATATAGTAACAATTTCATTTTCTGCATTCAGAGTCCTGCTTCTGACACATATTAGATGTGTGACTCAGTACAAGTCACTTAACCTAACAAGCCAACTGACAGCTTAACTCAAAGCATTAGCATAGTATGAATAGCATTAATAAAACTTTTCCCACTCATCTGCTGCCATTACTACTGTAGTTCCATCCTCCAAACTAGTTATAGTTCTAGAGAGTTGCCTAAAATACTGAGAAGTTTGACTTAGATATAGTTATTACATAACTACTAGAAGGACTTGAACCAGGTCTTATATTGCTCCAAGGCAGGCTTTCTAGGCACTGTATCATTCAATTTTTTTTCTGAAAAGTAGAGTATAAGCTTCTTGAAAGCAAGAACTCAGTTCTTTTTTGTCTTTTTTGTCTTTCCCTAACAGTGCCTGGCACATAGCATTTTCTTAAAGTGTGTTAAATTGAACTGAATTGAATTGAATTGTATTGAAAAACCGTAGGTTGGATGATCCATCTAAAAACTATTTCTGCTTGTTGTTGCATTAATTAAAAGGTTATTTAAATAAACTTCCTATATAATTACCAAGCATACTTCTACTATTTAACCAATAAATATTCTTATTTCTCTTTTTCTGCATATTAAGTATAGAATTTTACTTTGAATCGAAAAGATCCAATTTTTTAAAAGTTTTTTTAAGTTTTTAACCAACTTCTTGCAGTCTTATTTTTTCCTCTGTTGATCCCTTCAAAGCATTTCACATCATCTGCATTTTTTTAAGAATTCAACATGAAATAAGCAATATTCACTCAAAAAGAAGCATTGTATCTAAATGCTATACTTTTCAAATGCAGTCATACCAAATGTACAATCAAAGACTAGAAGCTAGATGGTTGGGGTGGATTTAAGTGCAGATGCAAATCTGGATTCCAAGTTCTGTCTGAATCCCCTTAATTATGATTCTGCTGAGTAATCTGCCATATTTTGCATTCTATAAAAGCGAAAAAAATGTGTGAGCAGACAGCACTACCTGAAACAATTCATTAGAAGGAGCATCTCTGTAGTCAGGCATCAGGAACAACTTGAAAATTAAGTTAGGGTATGAATGTTAGGCTCTTTTATATCCTAGCAGATAAAGAGTCCCTTGGCATTTCCCCTTCAAGAGAAAATTTTGTTTCTTATATCTTTAACATAAACATAAAAGAAGATCCAATTTATTAGGGGATGAAAAGACATTTAAGGTATCCCTGAGAAACTACCCAAAAAAAGTAATCTGGAAAGTATGGCTTTGTGTGCCCTATTGGACACAAGAGACAGACATTGCAGAGATCCATGTGACTCACTGAATTATTTAAAAGACCAAAGAGAAGCACAGTCTTAAAAAAAAAAAAAAAAAACTTTCTATCCTGATGAAAGAACTGACAACTTTAGGCTTCTTCAAATACTGAACCAAGTTTATTTTCTACAGTACTTTAAAAAAAAGACTTTTTTTTTCTACCAGCACATTTTTAGCAATTGAACAATTACAGAACCAAAGGATTTTACAGTTTGAAGGGACCTCAGAAGTCACCTTGTACCAAATTACATCCCCCATAATTTACCCAAATCATGAATTCCATCTACCACATTCCTGACAAGTGGTCATTCACCTTGTTCTTAAAGACCTCTAGTGATTTTATTTGAGAACAGTCCTAATTGTTTTTCTATTTGTTGAGTCAAAATCTAACCACCAATAACTTCCACCCATTCATTGACCTACTTCTGCCCCTCAAGGCTAAGCAGAACAAATCTAATCCCTTTTATATATACAACACCCTTTTAAAAATTGAAGATTGTTATCATTCTGTCATCCCTCCCCAGGTCTTCTCTCCTCCAAGATAAACATCCTCAATTCCTTCAGGATTCATATGGCATGGTTTCCAGACCTATCACCATCATGTTTACCTTCTTCTGGATGAACTATAACTTGTCAATGTCCCTTCTAAAATGTGACACTCAGAGCTGTACACAATACTACAGATGTCTGACCACACAGAGTGCACACACACGTGCATATGCATGTGTGTGTTTATATATGGATGAATGTGTGTGTATATATACAGTAAGAGAAAGAGATAAGCTACATAGATAGAATGCAGGGAGATATAAATAAATAAATAAATAGTTCTATATAAAGTCACATAAATCTCTATAATGCATGCATGCATTATGTATGTATGTACATGTGTACATGTAGAATACAGATACAGGCTCAACTTCATTAGGAATTCTGATTCATCTCACAAACATCCATCCACTTTATTCAAGTTCTTTGACAATAACTGAGAAAACTGAAGAATCAGAAAAGGGAAAGTAAGAGGCAGAGAAAGCTCAACCCAATCAATTTCTAGCAAAAAGAAAAATTGAAGCAGATGCCTGGAAAATCCAAAAAACCCTCCTGAGTTTTGCTTCAATTATCTTGGTAGTTGTAGCGTATCTATGTAGTTAGACCTGGAGATGATAGCCTCATTGGGGCTTAAGATTTTCTTTAGCTTCGAACTATTTTTTTGGTCCCATATTCCCTATCTTTCCCCATCAGGGCAATTGAGCCTTTAAAGCTATATTTAGGACTTGATACTTATCCCATTAAAGTTCACTTTTTTTTAAAACTTCTGACAATTGTTCCAATAATTGGTGTTTATGGTAATAGTACTTTGGGATGGTTTCATTAAGGAAACATATTAAACAATCATCCATGACTCATGGAGATGTGATAAGAATAAATGAATACCTTTAAAGAGTTTTGTACTATGTGTTAAAATACAATCATCATCACTGTGATTTGCACATACTAAATTACATCAACAATTAAAATCAGCATGAAGTCAGCAATAAAAGAATTGGGTTGACCTGAAAGCCTTTGTGAAATAAAACAATTTGCTGCTGCTGTTGTTTTTAATTCCATGATTCATAGCAAAAAGATAGTATAATGGCTAGAACACTGAAGCTGAAATAAGAAAACCTTGGGTATAATCATGTCCTAGTCACTGGGGAACTATAAGTCTCTTAATCTCTCAAAGTCTCAGTTTATCTTCAGCAAAATAGGGATAAATGATACCTGAAGTACCTACCTCATGGACCACTGAGAGTGCTTTGCAAACCTTAAAACCCTGGAAAAAAAATGTGCTGTATTAGTAAAGATAAAAATGCTCATCTTCAGACTCAAAGTATAAGCTTCCATAGGAAAATCTAGAAACTTTTTTAAAAAAGTTATTTGTTCCACTAAGCCTTTAGAAGTTATTGAAATAATATAACATGTTGCATAAGAAGAATGAAGAATGCCATAGATAGATAGAATTGTTGTACTTGGAGTCAGGAAGGAGATGAGAATTTGAATTGTCTGTGTTACACTAACTCTTTCCTAGTGGTCAAATTGATTCACCTCTAGGAGACTCAATTTCCTCATTTCAAATTGGAGGTAATAATGCTTGTACTATTTATTCCTCAAGAGTTGCTAAAAGCCCAAGTAGATAATATATGTAAAGTGTTTTGCAAACTACAAATTGCTAAATAAACATCAAGTGTTATTATTATTATTATATAGTAATATGTCCAGTTCTGGTTTAATTAGATTAATATATAGCAGTATTCCCACCTATAATTCTTTCTGAACTAAATAAAACCTCTTAATTATTATTTATATAAGCAAAATCAAACAAAAAGTTTAGGTATTTATATGATAAATTTAGGCTTTTTAAAAATCTGATAAGGAAATAAGGGAATTAACATCTGAATTATCTACATTGATTGTTAATAAATGAAATTTGTTGAATAATTATACAACTCTTTCACACCCTGTTTATGTACTTTTCTATAAAGACTTGAAGTGCATAGATTTTTGCATTATAGCAATTCTTTTTTTTCCTACTTTATTCAATGTCTTCCTGCCTCTTGAATGCCTAGAACATATCTGGCAAGATCTAAAACATTTGTGTAGGGCAAGCGATAAATTTGGTTACAGATGTGAATAAATGTTTTTCTCTAGAATACTTTGGATTTTCTTAGCTCCAGTGAAAAATGATGTGACATCTGGATCCTTCTATGATCCCTGAATCTGTATACACAAGAGATATTCAGATGCATAATGTTGGAATGCCTTTGGAATTGCAATTGCTATTCTAATCCATCATTCTTTGGGTCATGTAGATGAGTCATAGAAATAAGAATAGAGCGGAGACTCCAAGGGCTCAAGGCCTAGAGGAAATAAGACTAGCTAGATGAACATCAAATAGTCAGCCTAATAAGAATCAGGAAAAGAGTCTTAAAGGAATTTAATTAAGGCCAGCCCTACACTAGCTAAGTCAAGTGAAGAACTGAGGAAGCTCTATGATTCAAGACAAATATAATAGAAGACCAACAAAACTTCACTATAGCTACACAGATACAGCAACATTGAGAAGGTTTTTTGTCTGAATTTTCCAGGCATCTGCTTCAATTTGCCATTTTGCTAGAAAATAACTGGATTGAGCTCTGCCTCTTACTTTCCTTTTCTGGTTCTTCAATTTTCTCAGATATTGTTAGGGAACCTGAGTAAAATGGATGGGCATTTCTGAGGTGAATCAGAGTTCCTAATGAAGTTGGGCCTATATAAAAAACCAAAAAATTTCTGGGAGTATAAATGCATCTTGACCCTCTTGCCAGTGCTTCTGGCCTCCCCAGTAGTTTTAAAGCCATAAGGTCATGAAATTTGGGCTGGAAGGGATATTGCAGGTCTCACCTTTTCATTTTATAGGAAACCTGGACATAGTTTTCAGTATGCCCATTCTTTTATCCCTCTCATGCCTCAGCATATTCACCCCACCTGCCTTCACACTGACAGGTATGGGGATTTATACAAAGTGGGATTCAAAGGTGCTTTGATTTCTCAAACTCTCAAGATTCTACAGTGTCATAGGTGTTCCAGTAATACAGTCATATTACTTGACACCATAACTCCTAAGCACCCCCCAATGGAGTGCTTTTAAAAATCAATCATGGGTTACTTGCTGTCATGGGAAGGGGGTGGGGAGAAAGGAGGGAGAAAAAATTTTCAACACAAGATTTTGCAAGAGTGAATGTTGAAAACTATCTATGTATATGTTTTGAAAATAAAACAATTTTATTAAAAATCAATCACAATATTACCATTGACTCTTAAACATAAACCTTTACTAAGTGAAGAAACAAAAGGAAGAATAATCATAATACTTACCCACCCATAAACTACTGTCCACTCATAGAAATCTGGCTCCTACTCTCCTAGAAATACATAGAATATCCCTGGGGCAGACTTGCCACACACAGAAACCTAGCAGGGAAGCACATGAGTAGAAAAAATCAAGTGTCTGAGCCAATTTACAACTCTAGGCACTGGGTCTCAATATTCTTGGCCTCTTTAGGGAGCAGTCTGCACCACACAATTATGAAATTACTACTTTGCTATCTGTTCCACTTTTGGTCCTCACAGCTTTCCTGTTAGTCAAAATCATTTCTCTGATACTTCTTAACTACTGAGCTATGGCACAAAGCTACTCTTGGTAAGGTGCTGAGAAGGTATTATACTCTTTTTAGCAAAATATATTAGCATAGCTCAAAACAATTATAAGGCTTCTCATTCCTCTTCCCCCTTCCCAAAGCTACAAAGCATACTAGAGGGCTACAGAGGCACTCCGAGATAGCCTCCCCAGGCTATAGATTACCCTAAAGAGAAATAAATTCAGAAAGCTCTTCAAATAGCAAATTTTCTTCCTATTTTCTTCCAAATACATTCCAGCAACTAAAAAGTCTATCTGACATCAATCAGTATTCTCAGGTGACTCAGCCTTTCTATTAGCTCCCAGCAAAGCAATATTTCTATTCCAATCTGCATGGCTCTCAGAGAAACAAATGGTCTGCCATTCAACTCAGTTTGTATCAACTTTTATCAACAATAATTTCTGCATTATCTTTTGTGTGTAGCTTCTCCTATCACCTTTTATATTTTCTCTCTTTGACTCCTCTCTCCTGATATTTAGCCTTACATCTCCATCTGTCAACTGGATATCTCAAAGGGGACGTCCAGATATCTTTAAATCATCATGTCCAAACTGAACTCATTCTCTTTTCCCAGAAACTCTCCCCTCTTCCTAATTTCCTGTTTCTAAGTGTATTACCTGGGTTCAAAAGCTAAATTTATCCTCAACTTGTCACTCTCTCTCCTCCTTTATATTCAATAAGTTGACAAGTCCAGACATTTCTACCTCTGTAGCATCTCTCATATATGACCCCAGTTCTTGCTCCTAATACTGCGATCATCTTGATGCAAGCCCTCATCACCTATTAGCTAGAATATTCAATTAGTTTTCTGTTTAGTTTTCCTAATCATACCAATATTGAAAGAAAGAGAGACAGAGACAAAGAGAGAAGGGAAGGAAGAGAGAGATAGACAGAGACAGAGACAGAAACACAGAGAGAAACAAAGACAGAGAGACACAGACACAGACACAGAGAGAGACAGAGAGATAGACTCAGAGGCAGAAACAGAGGCAGAGAGGGAGAAAGAGAGAGAGAGAGAAAGAGAGAGAGAGAAAGAGAGAGAGAGAAAGAGAGAGAGAGAGAGAGAGAGAGAGAGAGAGAGAGAGAGAGAGAGTTTGATAGGGGATACCTAAAAGAGTTCTTCAAACAGCCCACTTAAATACACTCCCCACTTAAATACACTCAAAAAAAAAAATGTTTATTTTTTTGCAACAGCCTGTTTAAAAAAAAAACATAGTAATCTATGCATTTTAGCACTTCCTAGAAAGTCCTGATAATGATACTCATTTTCATGAAATAGATAATTTGAAGATAATTTTTGTTGTGTCTTACAGAAGTTTAAATTCTTTTTAATATTATTTGTTTTGTCAGCAATACAAATAAACTAGAGAACAGAAAGCTAATATTTTAATATAAGGTTGATTATTATTTCAAAGTGATTATTATTTTAATTTTGAGAAGTATATAATTATATCTAAAGTATAAAATGGTATTAATTAAGAAAATGAAATCAAATGAAGCATACAATAGTTGCTATTAATTTATTAAAATATTTTCATATTAAAAATTGTAATACTAATGTTTGCTACAGTTTATAAACACAAAAGTACAAAACTAAAATACAAAAACTACCCAACCTCTAATGTAACAGAGGACACTGTCCTGCACAATATGATGAATTAGTGCACCTGTGTACTTTGACAACACCACCAAACTGCCTATTCTTTAGATGGCAGTTTTCGACTTTATATTTATTAGAGTTAGTGCCATAAAATTAATGATTGACATTTTTGAAATACATTTGGAGAAACAGTAGCTTATTTTGTGAATTATTAAGAATTTAGGCATAAGTTTAATCTACATCAAATTTATTGTCTTCTCAATTTTTAACAAACAAATGTTAGAAAGTGTTGTTTACATGTAATTGAGAAAAAATAAAATGGAAAAAAAAAGGAATTCAGGTAAAGTATCCACAATTTTTTAAGCAGCCAATGTAGCACATCAAAAACAGTTAACTATTCAAAATATAAAGTATACTATCAATTTCAATATATAACTTTTAAAATATTAATATTTTTATGAGAACAGAATAGATTGTTGTACTATTAATAAAATAATTTTAAATTTTATTTTACATTTATCTCTTTAACATCTATTTTATATGCATTTAATAATTACTACTAATAATTAGGATTATAGTACATGCATATAATTTATAAATAAAAATTTTTTAACTTTTAAATTGGTAGAGAAGTTCCCTTTCAAAATAGTTTGAAGGATTCTGGCCTAAGGCATGGAGAATTTAAGTAACTTGTCCAGGTCACACAAATAGCTTCCAATACTTCCTTAAGTTGAACTGAAATCCACTTCATTTCATATTATATCCATTTGTAGTTTCTCCTTTCAAAATAAGAGAATGAAATATACATATATTTCAAATCCAAATTTACTGTTTCTGAGACTTCAAAAATAGTGGTTTAGATATTCAGTCTAGGAGGCTCAATGAAGTGAACACTAGACCTGGAATAAGGAAAAGTTATATTCAGATCCTTCCTCAGATGCTTCAAGTCACTTAAATTTTCTCCTCCTCAGTTTCCTCACTTGTGAAATGGATATAATAACCTCCCAGGATTATTGGAGAATTAAATAAGATAACATATGTAAAGTGCTTTGCAACCCTAAAAGAGCTATGCCTACCTTAGCTGGTGTTATTATGTTTCCTAGGTATGCTTAGTCCTATCCCATTGCTTTTGGGAATGGGAAGAAAAAAGGCATTCACAGAATCAGGACAATGGCGTACCACTCTTGTATTTATTTACCAAATCCTTTAAAAGATCCCAATTCCTTTAACTATGTAGTTTTTCCCCAAGCAGAGGACTTTGGAAATCCCAGTGAAGGCATCCTCCAGATTATCTTTCGAAGTGGGTGGTTCCTAAACCAAGGCAATCTCTATTTAGCTTAGAGGCCTCTGGAGATAGCTAGAAAAATCTAATGCCAACAGACCCCCACCATGTCCCCAAAGCATGGTCCCACCTCTGGATTCAGGCCCTAGTCAAGGTAAGGGAGCCTCTGGGGCTTAAATCCAATCCAGCCCGGGGACAGCATAAACCCCTTTCCCAGAGGCTGTGTCTGCTACGGAGGGAATTAAATTAACTCCCCCCAACAAGTTGTAATTGCTTGTCCTAAAGGAACTAGAGTAGAGACCTCTGCTGTGGAATTAAGCTTTTATAGCATAGAGTGGGTAGTCTCAGCTCCAATCAAAAGTGTTCCAGCCTCAAATTTTGGGGGGCTTTTGGTTGTTTTTAAAACCTTTGTGTGCTGTTCTCCCTAGCATTTACTTGATGCAGATGGTTGAAAAAATTTTATTCTTTATATGTCACTTTATCTTAATCATGTTTGTGCCTATCTTAATCATGAATCAGATCCTTCAAAGCATGAGGAGAAGGGGGAGAGGGAGAAGGGAGAGACTGAGACACAGGCTTGAATCTTAGACCCATACTGAACAGGAATCCCCAGGGCCTCTGCCTCCCAAATAGGATCCCAGAACCAGTAGCCAAACTTTCAGTTCTTCTCTCCAGCTACTGGACTTAATTCTATAACTGAATACATTGGGTCTCATCTCTCTTATGATGCTTCCTGTGGTCATGGGATTATACGGTAAGATACTGCTGCCAATAAGAGAAAGGGAGGAAGAAATTCTCCACCAACCCTCAATTCTGAAAGAGGTGGAAGGAGAAAAGGTGAAAAGAGAATTCTTAAGAGTTCATGATCTCAACTTATACAGCTCACCCTCCAGAATCTTATAAGCCTGCTTTTTTTTAAAAT